>JAXQQM020072488.1:0-88892 GCA_034641835.2 Pinus albicaulis | reverse complement strand
ATTTAACAAACATTTTGAGAGGTTTGAAGAAAGTGGTGAGAATTTGGGAAAAGGGGTAGAAAGCAAAAATGAAGGACAGGATCAGAGCCATTAGGATGGAAAAGTCACTAATTTTAAAGGAAGTGGAGGAGGGTATAAAATCACCAGACTTTTGGGAAAAGTTAAAGTCTTTAGAAGAGGAATACAAGTCTCACTTACTCATTGACGAGCAGTCCTGGAGACTTAAGAGTAGAGCCACATGGCTCAAAAGTGGTGATAAAAATATGAAAATTTTCCATAATGTTGCTTCTGGTAGAAGGAGTGCAAATGCAATATGGAAAATTGAGGTATATGGAGATTCTATATGTAGAAAGAAGAGCACAAAAATGGATGCAGTGGATTCTTTTGGAAACTATATGAGAAACAAGAGGCCATGGATATAGCTATGTAGATGGATTTTATAGAGGAATATCCTCTTATGTTCACTGAGGAGGATCTGTTAAAGATGAAAAAGAAGGTAAGCTCATAGGAGATAAAGCACGCGCTGAAGTCATTTGCAGTGGATAAGAGTTTGGGTCCTGATGGATGCTTCCCAGACTTCTTTCTTCACTTTTACGAGGATTTTATTATGGAGATCACCGAGATGGTGGAAGAGGTCAGGAAAACAAGGAGGATTCATGGGGAAATTAACTCGACTTTCCTAACCTTGATTCCAAAAAATAATCGGAAGATTACATTTGATGACTATAGACCTAAATCCTTATGCAATACTCTATACAAGATTAATTCAAAAATTATAGCGGAGAGAATGAAGGGGGTCCTGTCAAAGCACATCATGTCAGAACTGGCTAGATTTATAAAGGATAGAAGTATCCACGATGCAGTGGCTATCACTCAAGAAGTTGTACACACCATACAAGCAAAGAAGTTGAACACTGCTATTATGAAAATTGATCTAAATAAGGCCTATGATAGAGTTGATTGGGTCTTCTTAAGACTAGTTTTGCTTAAAATTGGACTTCATAGCGAGGGTGTGGCATGGATTATGGGATGCATAACCCACACATCAATGGTTTTTATTTTCAATGGCTTTGCATCAAGTTTTTTTTAATCCAGGACGGGGTTTGAGACAGGGTTGTGGCCTATCACCCCTCCCCTTCATTTTGATTATGGATGCATCAAGTATAAAGATTCAACGAGCGACAGGCCTGGGGAGGTTCAAGGGTGCTGAAGTCTACCCATAGAAGGTGGGCTCACACAGTCAATTTGTAGACGATGTCCTGATTTTTGGCTCTATGCAGAGAGGTAGTTGGGAGGTGCTCAATAACATTCTTAATTGTTTTTGTAAAGCGTCCGGAATTCTAATAAGTATAGGTAAATCATGTATTTACTATGCTGAAGGTGATGTAGAGGTTTTTAAAGATTTGGGGGCCTATTTTAATTTTAATATTGCACAACTCAGAGAGGGCTTGACTTATTTGGGTTTCTGGATGAAGCCAACAAAATATACGGAGGAAGATTGGAAATGGTTAACCTCTAAATTCCAGAGAAAGATTTACAGCTGGTCTTCAAGATGGTTATCGAGGGGGGAAAGACTTATTTTGACTCAAGTGGTTTTACAACAATACACTGTCTATTGGGCTCATCTCTACTTAATTCCAAACAAAACATTGTCTGAGATTAAAAAATTGATTGCAAGATTCATCTGGAATGGGGGAAAAGAGTGTAAAACCATTCATCTAGCACGAATGGAGAGTATCACAAAGCCAAAAGAGAAGGGCTGATGGGGCATACTGGAGATTGAAACTTTTAGCAAGTCCCTAATCTTTAAATCAATCTGGAGATTTTCAACCTCAGACGGATTATGAAAAGAGATCATAAGACAAAAATACCTTGGATAGAAGGATATTGAGGAAATCCTCATCTCAGGGTGGGTTGACGTTAAGGTTAGATCAAATATTTGGAAATGTTTTAGTACGTGTTGGCCTATATTTATAGAAAATCTAAAACGGTTCTTTGGAAACGGAAACAAGATCCATATCAGTAGCCAGCAGTGACTTGGCCTTGGTCGGACCAAAAATATTATCAGAGAGTCCATTGAACAAATTAATCAAAGAGGTATTTTCTACATGGGCCAGATAATTAAGGAATGGGAAAATGATGTCCCAATGTGGAAGACACACAAGGAATTGGGACTGGAAGAAATAAGAAAGGAGGAATGGGAAAATTATATAAACTCTATAAAATTCTTGGGACTAACAAAGGGTGGAGGGGGAGACATAATTACTTGGGAAGGGACAACAATGGAGGAGCAGATTAATACAAAGCAGGCTTATACAACACTAATGAATAAAAATCTGGGACATGAACATGACTACTAGTTCAAGGTCATGCGGAAAGTTAAGCTATAGGTAAAAATGATTATTTTCATATGGCTAGTTTAGAAGGACAAAAATATGACCTGGAGAAACCTACAAAGGAAAAGGTGGCAGGGTCCGGGTATATGCACCTTATGTGGGGAGCAAGATGAAGATAAAAATCACCTTTTTTATAGTGGTATATTTGCACGAGATACACTTAACATTCTGTGCACATTTCTTAAGCTACCGACCCCACAGTACAGTTCCACTGTCGACTGTATTAGGTGGTGGTTTCAGAGGGGGAAACAATTAAGATTCATTCCATTTCTATTTCATTGGCATATATGGTGTGGAAGGAATAGGAAGATTTTTGAAGGGAAGCCATGCACAACTCAAAATATAGGCCTACAGATCTATAGCTCAATGGAAAAGCTGAAGTTAAAGCAGAAGCCTCCCTGTGATGC
This sequence comes from Pinus albicaulis, assembly GCA_034641835.2. Classification (NCBI taxonomy): domain Eukaryota; kingdom Viridiplantae; phylum Streptophyta; class Pinopsida; order Pinales; family Pinaceae; genus Pinus; species Pinus albicaulis. The sequence goes on along the minus strand of JAXQQM020072488.1, from coordinate 86,089 downwards.
ATCGAAGAGATTACGACCCTTTGAAATACATTATCCAACCAGTGTCTTTGATGGCGCATGAAAAAGTCAGAGTTGTGGGTGTGGTGCCTGGCTCATGATCTCTCCAGACTGTCATTACAAAATATATTGGAATGGGGGAAGAGGAACTAATATATTTGGAGGAGCTTTGGGTTTTTGGAGACTCAAAAGTAATTATTGAACACATGAATAAGGGAACCCAATTAAATCCAAGATATCTTTCACATTGGTTGGAGCGTATGCATGCATTGAAGAGGAATTTCACCTCTATAACTTTCTACCATGTATACAAAGAAAAAAACAACGAAGCGGACAGATTGTCCAAAAGAGGTTTGAATGGAAGTTTTGGTGAAATGCACTATGAGTTATATAACACTTTTGGCCCTGGTACAGTACGTAAGGTAAATTTTATTTAAGACTCAATATGTATACTTCGTTTTGGAGCAGGAAGGAAAGAAAATCTACAAGATTGCAGAAGTCCAAATAAAATGGACTGTGGAGGGATAGTAAATATGATGTTTTTTGGCAGCTTTTTGTTTTTTTGGAAAGAACAAAGGAAAGAAGATCCTCTGTCTTTAAAATTAAAAGGAATAGATCCACTTAAAGAACCAGTTTTTGAATTTGTATTTAAAAATGAAAAGGTATTTTGAACCGTTGTAAGTACTTGATACATAAAAATTCATATGCCCTGGTACATTATATAAACAGAAGTATTTTTATTGCTGGAAAAAAGAAAATGGTCGAGCCACTGCCGCACGCATTTCAGTGGAATGTGGAATTGCCCTATAAGAAACCGTTTATTCTCACTAGAAAGGTGACTTAGGCGTTAGGGGTCACACACCTTCATCAGTCACAAAATTTTTCACCTCAATTGAAGCACTAGAATTAACAATGACAAAATTGAAGCACTAGAATTAACAATGACAATAAAAAGGGAAAATTCAAGTAAAGTGTCTAGAACTATAGTGAAAAACTAACCAAGTTTGATGTGGAACAAGGCCATACTATGGCAAGGGAAGTTTCCAAATAAGGTGGAGCTCCACAGAATAAATAAGTAACATGAACATTGCTCATCTATGCAGAAAATGGCAGAGAATGGGAGATAAAAAATGAACTCCAACACTGTACATGAATTATGAATTTAAATAATAAAATTGTTGGAAAGGGGTTACTTTCTATGTCTTTACTAAGTAACCTTACCTACTCTTTTCTATTTTTATTTTTTATTGTGGATGGAAATTTTGAATTTGTGTAGACATATTAAAGAGTCCTTTAAAAAAAAAGGACAGAAGATAACAACCACCACAACAACAGAGGATCACCGAAAAACAAAAGAATACCACTGAATTCTTAAAGGCACTGAAAAATAAAATTGGTGCTTCTGCAACTCATGTAAAAATAAAATGTCAAATCTCTAATGTACTACTATCCTAAAAACAAATTAATTAATTATTGTTAGTTACAATGCCATAATAAATGTAATATATAGTGATGTAAGAGTAAAACCACCCCAAGTCAAAGTTGAAATTCGAGAACCTTCCAGAACGCAAGCGTGGCATGAGAACGAGTAAATACGATCGTTTGAGTTTGTTAATTGTTTATTAATGAAATTATTATTTTAAGATATTGTAACTGAAGTTAGGGTTTGATCGGATCTCACTTGATCCGATCCATATTGTATTATTCTATTTTTTAAGTAGGTTTGTAATTTGTTATCTTATGCAGATTTTGAGGGATGTGAGAGATCTTAAAATAGATCATATCTCAAAAGATATGATTCTTAAATTTTATTGAGGTAATATAAATTGTAGCTATGAGTACTTAGAAGGGAGAGCCCGATTCAATGTAATACCAGGGCGAGTGCATGTTCAGGCCCATAGAGACCATAGTACTGTAATCGAATTCGATTCCAATGAAGATTGGGAAATCTGTATTTATTATGACCTATTTTAACCATGGTTTATAAATCCCGTGTGATTGCGTGAATTGTGTGCGTAAACCCCATTATATCTATATATATATATATATATACATTGAGAATATGAGACACGATTATAGCGATAGATAGTAGTGTGCAGTGGAATGGATGGATGAGATCTTATTGCAAATCTGAAGCGAGAAATGGACAATCTAGATTATATCGCAATATCGCATTCGGTGGAAAGAGCTATGGCTTTGTGATGAGGAACCATATGGATTTGGCGATGCAATGTGAAATTGTGATAAGAAGTGGAAGTTGTGATGTTGCGATGCGATATCATCATCGACATTTCACATCGGCATATTTATTGTTTATTGTTAAAGTTATTTGTTATAATTTATGACACGTGAAATCGTAAAATATGTGAGTTGCGATGTATGTTGCTTAGGAGCAGAAATTGTGAAGAGCTTTGTTATTGTGATCCCAACTTTAATATGAGAGATATGTGTCAAGCGATGATTGGCATCACACTCAAGCTTGATAGTACACTCATCCCGAGCTCTAGTATGGCGATGAATTGCGCACGGTGGGAAACTTTATGTCGGCCCATAACCCACAAGTCCATGCGTATTGTGTAATTATGCAGTTTTGTTGCATCATATAGAAAGAAAATCAGGGGCATAAATTAACTAATCAAATCAACTAATAAGAGTTAATACTAATATGGTGGAGATCCCCTGAAATACTTCTATGCAACTCTAATGAGCTAGGGCTTACATGTCTTTCCAAAACCCACTCTAGTATTTCATTAGGACTTCACTCTTAGCTTGATTTCAATAAACTTATGGCCTCCTTATCTTTGGAAGAGGGTGTGGCCCATGTCCTCTTGCATTGTATATGTAAGTCTAAGAAGAAGGTTGCCCCTACAACACCTCATCAATCTTCCCACCCTTGGAAATCCCTTGCAAGGAGGTCGAAAAGATGCCCCAATCCCCTGTTCTCCACCACATAATAATATACCAAGTGGATGTGGCACAATCTCTCTCTCCCTCGCTTACTTTCTCTTTCTCCCCCTTACTCTCTCTTTCCCCTCCAAATCCCCCCTCCCTCTTCCTATCTCTTTCTCTCTCCCCCTCCCCCCCTTTGTCCCTCTACTTCACTAAATTTGTCCTTCTCTCCCCCTCTCTCTCACCCCCTCCATCCCTCCCTCTCTCCCCCTCTCTCTCACTCATAGGCCCTCTTTCTCCCCTTCCCTCATTCTCTCTCTCTCCACCCTACTCTCACTTTCCCTCTTCCCCTCATCTCTCTCTCCTTCTCAGACTTCATCCCTTTCTTCTACCTCTCCCACCACTCCCTCTCTCTACACTCCCCCACTCTCACTAACTCTCTTATCCTTTCCCTCTCACCTACTCTCTCCTTCCCTTACTCTCTCTCTCCATCACTACCAAACCTTTCTTCTCTTTATTCCTACCTATCCTTGCTCTTCCATGCTCACCCTTCTATCTCCCCATGCACCTTTTTTATGAACCCTAATTTATCCCTCTCTTCATCTCTACCCTACACCTTCTCTCCCTCTCTCCACCTCCACCTCCCCCTCTCTAAATTTTCATCTCCCTCTCTCTCTCTCTCTCTCTCTTTCCCCCTTCCTCTCTTCCATTCTATGCCTCCTTCTCACCTCCTCAATTCTCCATTGTCTACAATGACTCACTTTCTCTCTCTTCCCCGCATTGTTACTCTCTCTCTCCTTTCCTATCTATCCTCCTCTTTCCCTCTCACTCTATCTACACCCTCACTCATTTTTTCTCACTCTCTCTCTCTCTATCTACTCTCACTCCTCCTCCTTTCCCAACACCCTCCTCTCTCTCTCACACACTCTCTCTCTCTTATTCTCTTTGTCCATCTCTCTTTCTCACTCCCACTTGCTTGCTTTCTCCCTCTGCGCCTCCTCCCTCCCTCTAGCTATTTTTCTCTCTCCTCCCTCTCTCTCTCTCTCTAACTCCTCCCTCTCTCTCTCTCTCTAACTCCTCCCCCTCTTTCCATATCTCTCTCCCTCCCTATTCCTATCCCTCCCCAATATATATATATATATATATCTCCCACCCTCACTCTCTCTCTCTCTCTCTCACTCCCTCACTCTCTATCTCTCTCTAACGCACTCTTACCCCTCTCACTCCCCCCCCCTTCTCTCTCTCTCTCTCTCTCTTTATCCCTCTCTTAGGCACCCTATTCCTACCTATCCCTCACTCCCTATACACCCCTCTATCACTCTCACTCATTCTCTCTCCCCCCCCCTCTCTCTCCCACCCCCCATTCCTTCCTCTCTCTCTCTCTCTCTCTCTCTCTATCTCTTTCTCTCTCATACCCACACACCCTCTCTCTTGCCTCTCCCACTTCCCCTTATCTCTCTCAACCCTCCCCACTCTCACTTAATGTCTTATCCATACCCCATCACTTAGTCTCTCCCTCTCCTTACCCATATGCCACCACCCTCTCTCTCTCCACCATTATCACCCATCTCTTCTTTGGATCCCTAACTCTTCTCTCTCCACCATGATTACCCTTCTCTATCCCCCTACCTTTTCTATAAACCTTGATCTATCCCTCACATCATCTCTACCCCACCCCATCTCTCTCTCTCTTCTTATACCTCCTCACCCTCTTTAAGTGTTCCCTTCTCCCCCCTTCTATGTATCTATCTCTCTCTCTCTCTTTCTGTTCATTTAACCCTCCCTCTCTCTCTACCCATCTACCCATCTCTCCCTATCTCTCTCTCTTGCCCCCTTTATCTCTCTAAATCTTTCCCTCCTTATCACTTCCTCTCTTTCCCTTTGTCTCCCAAAACCCTCTCCCTCTACCATACTATTCCTCTCCCTCCCTTCCCCATGTTGGAAATATGTTGTCATTTATGGCAAAGGAAAATCATTTATTATTTTGTGATTGATGAAAAAGGACAAGGTGACTCCAAGATGAGTACTGGTGTAGAAACTTTGAAGGAGTTTATAGTGTATAATATAAATTCAAATGTAGTTGAAACCCACCTATAGGTATAGAGCTTTGAAAGATATTTCCAGTGGTATGTCGAAGACTCAAAATGACCTCTTAGATTGAGAGTTAGAGACAGTCAAAGGTGAGGATGCCAAATTCAAAGTGGTAGAGTTAAAGTGGTTGGAGACCCTTTTGGTGCATAGTTAAGCTTGGTGCATAGAAAAACACAAGGGAGTCTTTGGAAGAGTCTTTATCCAAAGTGTAGAAAAGAATTGGAGAAAAATATGCTATAACAGAAAGTATATTGATTCAACCAAGGCGGAGCCCACATAACAACTGTGCTGGACTGAAGGAGCCCGATGGTTGTACCTCAAAAAAATCTTAAGGAGTGCTTAAGGGAACGAGCGGGATGAAGTGACCTGGGTGGATTTGGCCTGACAACTACAATTATATGCTTAATAATTGGTTCAAGACTTAAATCAGGAGGTCTCGACTATACAACTAAGACCGAAAGGGTTGGAAATGGGGAACAAAGGATACGACCCGGGCAACATGGTGAGGTAGTGTAATGCGCGAGAAATGGTGAAGACCAAAAAGTTCTTATAAAGGAAAAGGAGAAAAAAAATGGCCTTGGGACCCTTTTTTTCTCCTATGAAAGAAGACACAAGGAAACGTATAGTTGGTCAAAGGTGGAGCCCAGTGATAACTCATCCTACAAGATCCATCTTGAAAGTTAAAACAATGTGCATAAGTTAAGCGTCGAGATGAAATAAGCAGGCTACATGGTAGCATGTGAATAGTTGATGATGATGTCAACACATGGCCAATGAGAGGTGTACACATGTCATGAATATTTGAGGTTTTCAGGTACCTAAGTAGGCCATTTCATGGTGACACTTGTCACCACTCTAGAGGCATGAGGTGTACTCATGATGACAACATGATGTCATCCCTTAGGAAGGAATGTTTTGGGTAGCACACAAAGGAACCAACCGTCATATTGAATGGGTGTCGAGAACTCGTTAGAGCTAGCTTTTCCTCACAACATTGTTATTGTCCCATGGTTGCAGCACTAAGACCCCTATCTCTCTCACTCTCTCTCCCCCGTTCCACAAAACCCTCATTCCCTCATTACCAATTTATTTCTTTTTATACCCCACTTTCCACCTCTAATTTACCGTGTGGCTCACCCCTTGCTCTTTCTCTCTCTCCCTATGTTTCTCTAGAAAACCTGAAAACAATTGTTATCTCAAAACAATATTTAAAAATAAATTTAAAAACTTAAACCAATATTATGATTTTTTATAACTTAAATAAAATAATTCAAAATTTTAAATGACATATATAGTAAAAATTTGAAATTTCAAACAATAAATATTGATATAAACTTCTTTAATATATATATATATATATATAAACTCATGAGTTAAATTAAAAATACTAGTAATCCACACAAACAAAAAAAGGGAATTTATTATACGTGCTTAAGTTCAGGTATAGAGTACAACTTGAAAGGTTAAGTCAATTTAATAGACTTACATCTACAATTCAAGTGAAAAAAATTTGAGAATTTTTTTTTCCTTCAATAAATGTAATAAAGTGAAATCAATAATTACAAATCCTTTTTATGAGTGTAAAATTAGTAGTAATTAAAAAAAATAAAAAATAATTGTATTTCTAAAAAAGTCTAAAGATAAATCATGTTAGTGTAGAAATTCAGTTTTCTATTAAAAATAATAATTAATATATATATTATTTTATTTTTTTAATACAAATTTTAATTAGCAATTATATTATATGTTGCAAATGAAACACTCTAAAAAAGTAACATAGAAAAGAGTACTATAGTCTCCTATTAAATATATATATATATATATATATACTTCTTTTTTTTAATACAAATTTTAACTAGCAATTGCACCATATGTTGTAAATGAAACACTCTAAAGCAATAACATAGGAAAGAGTAGTATGGAGGAAATGCTCTCATATGAATCATGCAAGATAGCTACAACTACAGAGAGTGAAAAACAAGATTGGGCTATTCATTTAAATAATTTGGTTACAACTACATATGCTAATATAATTTTTAGATAAGTATCAGTTCTTTGGTCTTAAGATGAAATATCATCATTCAAGAAGTTTAGAAAATGAGGTGTTCGATTAGTATAGCCCTTTCTTCTCTAAGAACCATAAGTATGGAAGTACCAAAAAACGGATTTTCAATGGGAAAAAAGAGATTACATCAAAACCACAAAGAATAAAAACTCATCTATGGTATAAAATAGGTATTTAATTATCTAACCTACAAAATCTCTTGAAAAACACATAAATAATTTCATCATTTTTCCTTTTGTGTAATCATAAATTTTTCATTTTTCAAAAATTTCAACCAAAAAAACTAATTACATAATTTAAATAATCCAACATAAACCTCAATGTGTAATTATAATCTTTACCTCATATCATTGAAAATAAATGAACATTAATTTACATCATAACATTAAAAGGACAAGAACATCCTCAATGGCTACTCAAAAGAAATGAACATTAATTTATGTGACAAAAATAAAAATTTATGAACATTAATGGGTTACTATGAGAATATATAAACACCTTAAAGCACTAAATCGCCCTTTTAATTTAAAAAATATATTATCACATTTATCAAAGGAATATGTGTTAAAGTTTTTTTTTGGTTTATGTATTCCTAGGCACTATGGTAAAGATGACCCATAAGGTGAGGTACTTGGTTGAAGTATTCTCTACTCCAACAATGGTCCTAAGATGAAATATCGTCATTCAAGAAGTTTAGAAAATGAGGTGTTAATGATATACAATAAGAAATTCATCAATGTAAACATAGCATAAACCCTTTTACTGCTCTTCGTAAATAAGGTATGCATAAAGTAAGAGATGAACTAGGGAAATTATATGCAATAAACTTTAGCCAAGTCCCAAACAAATATGTTATACAACCATATTGTCCATCAATCACAACTATTTCAGTTTATAATAATACAATATTAGTTTTTAAGATAAAATTTTAAGTTCTAATATTAAGTTTTATTTTTTTGAATCATATGTAACCATAACACTAATTTTTACATTTAAGTTTTAATAGATATGGTATTTTATTTTAAATTTTCATATAAATTTTATTATGTTATATGTGAATTATATTTTACTTGTAAATATAACTATTAGCATATAATGAAAATTTTATGTAATAACTAATATTATATTAATATACAGAATAATGTTAATATAATAAATATAATTATATAAATATAAAATAATAGGTTTATTATTATTTATATAGTTATTAATAATCACAATATTAGTTTTTAATGAAATATATCTAATAATTATTAATATAATGGGTGGTGAATATATGCATCAATCACATTAGTAAATATGATTATGTTAATTGCAAAAACAAACATGTTTATTTTGCAAGTTTTTTATTTTTTCATTTTATTTACTTTCTTAATTAGATTTATCATGAATTAAATGATAAAACTTCATCATTTATTGTACCTTCCACGATACTACACATCAAGTTTTGCTTGATAGTGACATTAATTCTCTTTGATTAGACATATCTCTTGAAATTTTGTATAGTTTGGCTATAGTTAAGTTTTAATAAATTTTTAATTTATTTTTTAATTTATTTTTCTTGCATCTGATTGGTGGATAGTTTCAACATGTTATTGCAAAATGCATAGATATTAGTGCCAATTTCTATTGTTTATTGTTTAAAATTAATTTTCCTTGCTTCTTATTGGTTGAAATTATTCACTTGTTATTGGCGCTCGTCCTACAATGCCGTCATTTCTACATCTGCCCTGTCGTATTTATAAATACATCTATCCTGTCATATTTATAAATACATTCTGTCTGAAAAATAATGCAAGCATGATGGCTATTTCACAAAATTTTGTGGAAGCTTAAAAATTAATCTTCAAAGAAGATTCATTCACCTTTTAAACACATGGTATAAAACCATGACATAACCAGATTTAAATTAACTCATGCATAAGCTTTTATCTCACAAATCTCTATCATGAAGATTACTTCATATTTAATATATGGTTATAAAACCATAATTGAAATGCACTTTATCAAAGGATTCCTCCTTTTGCTTATTTCCAACCGAGATCCCTTTTCATACCATACTTGGTCTTAATCATAAAATCCTTCTTATGCTATTCGAATAAACATTCGAACTTTTCATTCTAACCCAAACAATAATGGTCCATATATTTTTTTAAAAACTCACATTACAATGTGATTCGCAAATCAATTCTGCCATTGGATGAACTGCACACAAGTTGATGCTCCACAAATTTCATACATATTCGAATCAGGTTATCATTACAACGATATTTGGCCATAACATAACTGGAACTTTGGTTTAAAAATCCAAACACCAACATATATAAATGTTCGAGCCCACAATGATTTTAACTTACGTGACCTTAATCTTCACGCAGCTTCAAATGCAGCTACCGTTGGATTTCCGATGGCTGGAATCAGACGAATATCACGTTCAATTTACTTCCACACCAAAGCTCGCCAAAGTAATGTGAAATAGCTAGTATCTAAATACCATCGATAGCCACGTGTCATCAATCGGAGTCTATCGCGTGATTTTTCTTAATACTGTTGACAACTTTATCATTGCGCGAATACCACCATTTGGTTTCTCAAACCACTTCAAGGTTTCATTTACCATTCGCTCGGTCAATATCCACACATCGACTTTCGGCGGTGGCAATTCAACGCGCGATTTAAATCAAATCTATAAAGTATCGGGTCGACAACTTTAATCAAAACAAATGGTTCAAATGAAAACTCCGATCTTCGATTGAGGATTAGACGCGATGACCAATTCTTAACTTCGGTCTTAACTTCGGTCTATAAAAACATTGGGTCTGGACTTGCAACACAAAAAAAAAGAAGCCATATAAAATCTTAGATTCCGATTTGAGGATCGGAACCGAAAACTAAAGTTTAACTCCGCTAGATAACACGGATCAGGTCCATGACATAACAAAGAAACGGGCCAATCATAAAAGTTTCGATTGCTAATTAGGAACGGACTCCCAACAATATTTTGATTCCCCTGAAAAAGGCATTGAATGATCAGAAAAAAATAAAATATCACGCAGATTATCTCTCCAATATTTCTGCCGCCATCAAGTAAAATATTCCAAATTAAGTACTTATATGATTAATCGGTAATTGAAACGTAACTAATAAGTGGTATTTACTTTTAATGATGGTCCAGGGAGGATGGGTGTGACGTTGGAGGTTATTTTGTGTGGTCTCTATTGGACAATTGGGAATGGGCAGCGGGGTACACATCCAGATTTGGCCTCTATTTTGTTGACTACAGACACAACCTCACCAGACATCCCAAAGCTTCTGTCCAATGGTTCAAATGTTTCCTCACTCCATAGATAGATGACGTGCCTGTTATTAAACATGTTCCTTCCTTTACTGCCAGATTTCCGTGAACATACATTTGGCTATCACATTTGTTTAAGTGATAAATGCAACCTCACCGGCGTATTTGAATTGTAACTTCTCACAAAATCCTGTTGGTGAAGCAATAAGCAATAAAATGTTTATTCATCGTGAATGTTATCCCATTTCCTTAGCTTTGCTACTTTAGGGTAACTGATTGGACTCCATGAAAATATATTGATACTGGATAGTTGGAATAGCCACCCTGCAACAAAGCGTACTTAATTGCTATGTGAAGTTGTGTTAAAGAATTAACCTCTATATGAAAGCATTAACCACTCTGTGGAATTTTGTATAGTTAGCATTAACTGATAAGTGAAGTTGTATAGTTAATGCTCTGTCTACTAAGTAGTTCTTGGCAGCCTTCTTTGAACGCGTGATTTAAATCAAATCTATAAAGTATCGAGTCCACGACTTTAATCAAAACAAATGGTTCAAAAGAAAACTCCCATCTCTGATTGAGGATCGGACGTGATGACCAATTCTTAACTCCGGCCAATAAAAACATCGAGGTTCGGACTTGAAACACAAAACAAAGGAGCCATATAAAATCTTCGATTCTGATTTGAGGATCGGACCCAAAAACTAAATTTTAACTCCGCTAAATAACACGAATCGGGTCCGTGACATAAAAAACAAATGGGCCAATCGTAAAAGTTATGATTTCCAATTAGGAATGGATGCGATGAATACAATCAACTCCACTGCAATAAAAGGATCGGGTTTGGTCTTCATAAAACAGTTCAATCAGGCTGAAATAAAGAGGAAAAAACATACACTCAAACGAGATACCTTACCCAATACGCAATAAACTCTGCAAGAAAATTGTTTGCAAACCTCAGCATTCTCTCCGACTGAAAATACTCCCAAATAATATACAGCAGTGACGGACAAAGGCAGTGACCACAAAATACTCCACTGGTTATCACCGATCGCCCATACGGTCTGCCACCTGTTGTGAGGTTCGCTGATCGGTGTTTTGAAGCAAATAAATTATGTCGATGATTTGACGGCTGGCTGTACTAAAGAAATATTATTCCATCCCTCAATGCCATTTTGGACTAGTTTTTTCCATCAAATACTTATGAAGCAAATGTTGCATTTGTTCCTCAACGCTTTTTTGCAACATTTTTTTTTTCATCAAATAATTATGTATAAAAATGTTGCATTTATGCCTATGTAATGGGAATTAATTTGTTTATAATAGGGAAGTGTATTGTTAATAGTTTGTGTTTTTTTATAAGTATGATTTAAAATTTAATTAGAAATTTAGAAAATATTTTTAATTATATATTTTAATGTTAGAGATTATATAATTGAAGGGTTTTAAAAATTGTTATATTATAAATGAATGATATTTAACTCATTTAAAATTCTAAATTTAATAATTATTATTATTTTTATTGAGAAACTATATATATATATATATATATATATATATATATATATATAATTCCAAAACATATCAATGAATGATATTTTTTTTATAAAAAATTCGAATGTGATATATATTTTTTTAATTTAAAAGGTTTTTTTTTAATCTATATAAAGTATAGAAGGTTTTTAATTTTTTTAATAAATATTTAATGTATATATATCTATATTTTTTTAACTTGAAATATAATGAAGGTTATTTTTTTTCTTTCAACTAGGGTTATTTTAGGTTGTTTAGAAGAAGGAACCAAATTATTTCCACCCAAATTTAGTTCTTGTGAAATATATACCCAAGTTTAGTGCAGGTAAATGGTTGTATAGAAAGATAAATATAATTTTAGTCAATTAAAGTTGCTTTATGGTTGAAAGGAATTCCTCATATAGAATATTTTAGAAGAAAAAAAACATATGTTAAAGAGGTTTAATCAATAGTGTCTATTTTAACCTTTCCTTATTAAAATAACAAGATTTTGAATGCACTTTATGTAATCTAATTTAACCTAATCTATATAGAATTCAATTTTATATATTTATAAAAAAAAATCCAAAAAAAAGCCCAAAATTAAATGTTTTAGAAGCAAATAATAATAATAATAATAACAATAATAAGTTGTTAAATGTGTTTAGACAATAATGTCTACTTTAATTTTTTCCTATTAAAATGTAAGAATATATATATAATTTCTGGCAATAAGGAAATGTAATAAATGTAGTATGTAGTGTATTTAAAACTTAATTAAAGAAGAAAAAGAGCCAGATTTAGAAATCTAAGTGATAAAAAAGAGAATAGTCCACAATTATTATAAAAAATAATTCAAATTAGACCCCCTTAACTCCCTTCCAAATTGAAATGGTTGGATTGGTTAAAACATTTCTCTATAAAAAGAAAGTTAATGACAATGTTTGAACGACACATGATTAGGCATATAGCAATAGGAAAAACATACTACAACTTTTCTCCATCACAAAATAAATTAATAACCAAGTTAGAATCAAACATGATTAGGCATATAGCAATAGGAAAAACATACTACAACTAAAAGTACATGTACAATATGAAATTCTAAGTGACATAGCATAGTCAGTAGTTACCAAGGAGTTTCTTGTTTCATTTCAAGTGTTGGCAAGCATAATATAAATGAAAATAAACATTTATAACACAAAAATTCTCTATGAGTTAAAATTCTCATGCCCATAAACACCGAGATATTTGGGAAAGGAGATAATACTACAAGAACCAAATATGGCTTTGTAAGAATATAAACAATCTTTCAAACAAAAAAACTCTTTTTTAGAATAAGAAGATACCTTAAAAAACAATAATAAAAAACCTTTTGCTTTAAGGCAATGGTTATATTTATTATTCCATGTATGGCTCTTTGCCTTTCTAGAATTGTGACTCTTTAACTACTTTATATGATTCTTGAGCTTCTAATGCTCTCAACTCACTAAAAATTTTCATCGTACTCTCAATTTGACTATTCAAATATAGTGTGAGAATCAGAATCTATAAAATTGAGATATTACTATATTTTTCCGATTTATGTGATACTTTCAAAGGTAAATATTATTTAAATTAATTATTTATCCAGTTCCTCATCATTGTTTGTATTCTCCTTGCAATTGATTTTCAAGAACACCTTGCATTTGTATTTTGATGAAATTGTGTTGTCTCTACCTTTGTTGCTTAGCTAGGAACATTGTTTATCATCCTCCTTTATTTATTATTCCTCAAGTATGGATATTTATTAGTAAATGTTTTTTTCTCTTTCATTAGTGTTAGGTCTCAAAACCATAATAAAAATCCATCAACTTTTACAACATGTAAATAAAAGAAACAATATATTTGAAATCTTAATTCATATGCATATGTTTCATTTCATGAAAATTTTATTTAAATTAAATCATAACAAGAAGGATAATAATACCTAGTTATGATGGCTTCGTTTGGTTCTCTTCTCAAGATTGCCTAATTGAATATGTCACCCTACTAATTAGGAAAGTCATATACGATCTAGCTTCCTAGCCCAAGGAACCTCTATAGGTTCCCTAGCCCTCTAGTCTCAAGCCCAAACTCTAGTTGTAGTGTGTCTTACATCCCTCGTGACAGTACCCCTTTGGTACCCAAAACCAAAATCAATCCCTCACTCTTTGTTCCAACCCAAAACCTCTCCTCTAGTTTATTGCCCCCAACCTCTCATAAAAATACAACCAAAGTTCTCCTAAAGAGTCCCCTTATTCCTAAATGTTTTCCCACACTTATACCTCCCCTAAACTTAATGCCACCAACCCCCATGATGTTTCCAACTTCCCCATCATATCACCAACCTCCATATTTCTCCTCTAGCTACTCACTCTATCCTCCTATCCAACATTTAATTCAAGGAGAAAACCATGTCAAGGTGCATAAGGATAAAATAATAAAATAATTTTAGTAATAAAATAACAATATCTAATTTTTTAATTCCATCAAATCAAAATAAATTCAAGAAAATAAAATTAATTTAATATTGAATTAATTGTAAAAAGTCACCAAATATTAATCAAGATTAATGATTAATGAAATAATTAATCACTAATCAAGTTTAACTATTAATAAAGAATAATACTAATAATAGGATACTAATGTATCCATGTAACGTGTGGGTATGTGATGGTTTTCTATATTGGTACATTTTAGGTGCAAAAAATGGAGGAATCAACCTATATGGCCCAATTTAGTGCATGGTCCCAATTTGGAGCTTTGGGATCCAAAACATTCCAAAGCCATTTTAGGGTCATATGAGATTTTTTTTGAAAAATGTAATTAAAAAACCATATTCCTAGTGAGTAGAATATTAAATCTATCCAATATCTAAAAATTCAAATTGGTTAACTAAATTACATAATTAAATTTTGGAATATACATTAAATATATCAAATATATAATTATAAAAAATATTAAACAATTTTAATTGCTATATATCATGTCATGTAATTTTATGGATTAACAAAATACCTCAATTTACCATTTACTAAAAAACCTAAATTGATTAGATTGTAAACCTTAACACTAATATAAATTCTTAATTTTTACTTTAATTTAATTATATTTAAACTAAACTAAGCAGCAACTTTATTAGAAATCAAATCCTCATAAACATGTTGAAACTCAAATTGCAACATTTCTATATTTACATTAAACAACAGGTAGTAGCTACTCTTTCATACTCATATTGATGCCAAAAATAAGCTAAGCATATGTAGCAGATCTAATCTACACATCAAATGCATATGCTCATGGGTCATCCTAGTAATTATCAATTGGTTACCATCATCAACACAAAAGTTGTTTTACTATAATTTAGATAGATTTAAACTACTACTATATAGCGCATAAATTTTTAATTTTTACTTTGATTTAATTATATTTAAACTAAATTAAGCAGCAAATTTATTAAAAAGCAAATCCTCATAGACATGCTCAAACTCAAATTGGAACAATTATTTCTAGCTTAATTTAATTATACTTTATTACAAAGCAAATCTTCATAAACATGCTCAAACTCAAATTGCAACATTTCTATAATTACATTAAGCAACGTATAATAATATTCTTATTTTTAGCATTATAAATTTTCATATTCATATATATACTTTAGGAAAATGTGAAAGTTTTCAGATGGTAGACAATATGGCATTGTTATTGTAATTGGGTGGAATTGGATTAACAAAATATTAGTAAAAAACCTAAATGGATTAGATTCTAAACCTTAATACTAACATAAATTCTTTTTTTTTTTAAACTTTAATTTAGCTATATTTAAATTAAACTAAGCGACAACTTTATTACAAAGAAAATCCTCATAGACATCCTTAAATTCGAATGGCAACATTTAGCAAATCCTCATAGACATGGTCAAATTCAAATTGCAACAATTATTTCTAATTTAATTTAACTATACTTTATTACAAAACAAATCTTCATATACATCTTCAAACTCAAATTGCAATATCTCTATAATTACATTAAGCAGCGTGTAATAGCCGTAATAGCTATCCATAGACATTTTCCAACATCACATTGCAACATTACTATATTTAAACTAAGCGGCAAGTAGTCGCTACCTTGTAACCTTGTTTCTTAAAGCATTGTGTTTTATTATCAAAATATAAGTGGTAAAAGTGATAAGCTTTTCCCCATAAAATTTTCAAAATCTGACTACTCGCTTAAAATATTAAATATCACAATGTCTATCAAGTTTCGTGACCATCGAATTCTTGCTGCAAATCGCCGACGAGCTCATGATCAAATTCGAGGCGATTTCGTTTGACGAAATCCATTGAAGGTAATTCGGCGTGATGTTTAAGTATGACATATGTACAAGCGGGAAGTATTCCTGCATCCAGTCAACACAATAACGAAACCCTAAAAACAAGTGCTAATCTAAAGTTAAACTATATAGAAACTGAAAATTTTCAAAAAATCGTTTGTACGACCGAAAATATTACATGTCATTTCATGAACGGAGTGATCTAACAAGTGACTCCATTGTACCAATGGATACAAGTGAAAAGACGTGTAATTTTAATTTTGTAGCAAATTATAACGAGAGTTTTATTAGCAAGGTTTTTACGTTAAACTTTGTAAAAAAATTAAATACACTCTAGTTTTTAAAAGTTGAAATTGTATATATATACCTACTTTAACTTAGATCGATATAAATTATTATTATTAGTTTTATTACAAGTTACCATGGAAATTTGGACCCAAACTATTTCAATTAAATTTTATTTAAAAATTGAAAAGAGAATTTAAACAAACATACACATTGTACTCAAAATTAGCAGAAATATAATGAAGGTTGTTTTCTTGAATCATGTAACATCTCATGAAAAATGAAAAATGTACTCACTTATAATAGGGTTTTGGTTTATAGAAATATTTTTTTTTTCTCTACAAATTTTATGTAAATATTCCATTTACAATTAAGTTCGAAGAAAAAAGTTCAGGACAAAAGCCAATTTAAACAAATTTGGCAGAAAACAATGAGCATAACAACTCCATAGTGACCCTTATAGTTATAACAAGTCGTGAAGGCATTCATATAAAATATTAATGGAAATAATGGCATTCATATAAAATATTAATGGTATTCTTATAAGAGAAGAATACCCTAGAGTATCAATAGTACACATACTTTAACAAAAATAAAAAACAATAATGCTACAGGTCACATGAATTGCCCATTGAAATTCTTCATGACTCTCAAGTAAACATAAACTATAGATGTAAATATTTACTCTGAGTTGTAAAGAACACATGTAGAAGAAGAAGGCGACGAAAATCAACCTATTAAGAAATCCCTATAATTACATATAAAAAAGGATGGTATTAAAATAATAATAGAATGGGCTACTCATTACCTCAAAAAACCCTTTCACTAACAAAAAAAACTCCCTCGGAATACTGTATAGGGCACTAGAAGAGGAGGCTTATCAGAAAACGTCAAAGATATCAAATAAAAGAGTTAAGGAACCATCATAGCACAAAAGAAAGAGATTCAAAATTACTTGTAGATGTTTAATCTCTAGAAACCCAATTTTCGATTGGGCCATGGAGATGCTCACAACCCGGAAACAAATCAAAACCACTTGAGTTATGCCTAAAGGAATACTATTATGCCTAAAGGAATATGACCAGGCATTATAATTATGAAAGAGGTGGAGGTGCGAAAACCCCATAATGGAAGACGATAAAGAACCATATGGAGGAAGGAATGTCTAGAGTTAGTAGAGAGCTCCACACCTACAACCAACATTGATATAAGAAACTCCATTACAGACCTTTTTGCACTAACCCATAAAAATGTATAAAAATATGCGAGTGTGCTAAGATTAACCATCATTTGCAGATTAAATACCGCATATATTAATGCACCATGGTAACATAAGGTAAACCTTAAGACTAAGTAAATACCCCATAGAAAAATGGTGGCCTCCTTTAAATATAAACAAATATAAAACTACAAAAATCCATGCAAAGGCAGAGGGAAGATTTCATATCAGGAATTGAAATTTTAATCTGACCTCCTCAATGCAAGCATCGAAATATCTATACCCAGGCACATCAGGAATGTTAACAGTTCTTTTTAGGGGCGTCCATGGTGATCTGGTGTCGGGTAAGCCACCAATGCCGGCCACAATGGCATATATTTCTTGCACTCTTTATCTTTACTCTTTAAGCTATGTGGAGGGGCAACACAAATTTGCATACGAATTCTCTGCAGTTTTTCACGCTGCCAAATCCAGATATTACTTTATGATGTGATGCGCTAATACCACCTTTATGATGTGTTGTATCGTTTGGTCTCGAGGAGTTAACAGAATAGAAACTTTCAATGCGTTACTTAAGTCATTGTAGCCGCTTGTTCTGCAAATTACTAATTAAATTACCATTTAAAAGTAAAATATAACCGAGCGAGGATGAAGTCAATTATTTCTAAAACGATTTTCCTCTATAACTGATTAATAATAACAGTATTTAATTCGAGGGTAGATGCTATTTCAATTGTCTAACATAAAAATAAATGGTGCACATTGGTACATGTGGCAGTTGGGGGAGTTTTTTTCAAAGAGGGAAGCTTTACAGCGTAATAAAATGAAATTTTAAAAAGAAAAATAGATTCTTTCTCAAAAAATTATAATTTTTTTGGGATATTAAACCAAAATCCGTAATTTATACTTTTTCAAAAAAATGATTCACATGAGGATACTCCACCAAAATGAATTTTAACTTTTTATCTTAGATTCTTTTAAATCATTATTTATGAGAAGAAAAATGTATCCCACAGATAACCATTAACACCTTCCAATGTGCGAGACAATTCACTCATCCTATACTCAAAATCCGTTTTACTTCCTCCTTGGTCGTTTACTCAGTAATTTTAATCACAGTGCTCAGACTCTCCCCTTCAATCATGTAACCAAATGTCTTCTTCTTTTTACGAGTCACTTTAATCACAATTCTCGTACCCTCTCTTTTAATCATGAAATAAAATTCCCTCTTGATATACGCAAAAGAAACATGATAAAATATAAATTTATCTAGTTCAATCATCTGCAAAGAAACACATAATGATCAATTAATAATTTAGTTACTTCCAATCCAGTTCAAGCTTCTGCAAAAATCAAGCAAGGATCTATTAAAAACCTAAATTACATATCGCAAATATTGGTGTTGTCACCAAATATCTATCTATAATCAATGTTTGGTAGAGGAATTTTTTGCAAGGAAATTAACAAAATGAATCAATGCATCATGCATCATTGAATAATAATTCAAGTCTTGCTTTATTCAAGTATAACTCTACAAGGTTTATAGTTTCCAAAGAAGGCTCCTTTCAATCCCCTCTCGTTTAGAAAATTCACAAGATATGCTTCAACGATTTGAATAATCACCTTCGTTTTATTTATATATTTCCAATAAAAAAATATTGATATAAAAATTACTTGAATAGTATTAATTGTGATCAGGGAACTCTCGAGCTATGTTGTAATGACATGCTATGTTATGTTATCTAAACATTTTGACTTTTCAAATAAAAAAAAAAGTAAAATAAAATATAAATTTTGGCAATCCATGGTTTTTCCCATGTTATTTGTTATGATGAAACTTATCTAAAATTTTTACTTGTCAACTAAAATACATAAATAAAATATAATATAATAAAAAAAATTGGCAATTCATGGTTTTTCCCATTGTATTTGTTATGATGAAACCTATTTAAAGGCTTGGAAAAATCCAATATGAAATGCAAGAGTATCATATTAGATCCACCTTATAAAGTTGTTCTAATGCTAACTATTTACCCTTCCATCCCATTCCCCAAAGTACCTTGAAAAGAAGAAGACAAGGAAGAGAACTTACCCAAACCCAAGGAGCTAGTTAGACTTATCTCTTGATCAGGAGTCAAAAGAGAGACCCATAACCATGAGTTTCCACATGCCACATCACCCAACAAAGGAACAAGGTGTGGCACAATACAAGTTATTTAGCTGAGTCAGTTAGTGAATCCACCTTTGAATCTATATCTATTTCTTTCTTTAACTACTTGGTAGGTCCAAATTTAAAAAAAATCTAGTCTAATTTATCTTGAATCCAAAAAACTAACAAATAAAAAACTCATTTTTTTTAATATAATATACCTTATTGTAATTTATTTATTTATAATAAATAAATATTGATAAAATTAAAATCATATTTTTAAATAAAATTAAGTAATTTGGAATATGATAAACATCGAAGAAATTCATATGATCCCTTGAAAAGAACTGTAAATCATTTCAATATTCGTTTATGTATTGATGGATATAAATTCAGGTTAAGTATATACTTGAAAGAAGAAAGAAATGGAAAGGAGGTCATTCTTCTTTCAAATTGAGGAAGATTGAAAAATGCGACATTTATATAACCACCTAGTATCATAGTGCAAGTGACAATTAGTTAACCTAACCATTTATATTAGCTCCAAATATATACTTTAGTTGTCTTATTTTCCAGTTGTTTTATAAAAAAACAAATTAACATTACTTTACTGATTTCAATTCACATTAATTGCTTATATAAAATGAATTAATTTAGTGATTTCAATATACATTAATTGCTTGTATAAATTCATTTTAGTACCCCACACATATTTGAAAAACATATATAAAAAACCTAACTAATATAAAATTTTTCCATATACACTTATATAAATAAAGATATTTATATAATTATACAAATAAATATATTCATTCATGTATAAACATATAGATAATTATGTGTGTACAATTATATAAATAAATATTTTTATTAATTTTAAAACATATTATTTATTTATGTTAGTTGTCTTGTTTTTTTTTTCATATTATTACTATATGGTTTTTTTTATTATGCAAGAATGACATGGACTTATGTGTGACTATAATATTTTTAGATTTGTATTTAAATTGATTTGGTTTTTACAAGTATATATATATATATATATATATATATATATATATATATATATAACAATAATTTCAATTTCAGATATGATATACTGAGCCAAACCCTAATGGAGCTCTACACTAGGCCGACCTCCATGACCTAGGGTTTGCGATTTTCGGCATTGGTTGCCCCAGGCAGACCTCCACCCCCAGAATATAAGGTTTTGATCCCTCTCCTAGACATCTTAAGGCTCACCAATGACTAACTCCAGTGGAGGGCCAACTATTCCCCCATTACAGGCCAGCCTCCCAGAAGGGCGACAATAGGGGTTGATACCGTCAAACAACACAACGCTGGCCTATCTCAAGAAACTACAAGGGAGACTCCCACTGCGCAGCCGAAAAATATATGAGAAGCATAAGAAGTGAACACAATGTCAACAACATGCATACCAAAGAACTCCAAGAAAACAGTGATCGAGCTCCCAACGCATCGCATCAATGGAAGAATCCAGTTCATGAAGGATAATGCACTGTAGGAAATTTCGTAGGGTTCTAGCCCACAGAAAAAGCATTGAGAGGATGGATAGATTCAAATTGGAAAGCCAAAGTCCACATTGACCTACAACTATGCACTAAAGGCTTCTTCAATGCGCTCTTCACTTGCACTAAAGAGAAAGATAGAATCATGGATGGAAGCCCTTATTTATTCAATGCTGCAGGTCTATACCTTCGACCCTGGATGGAGTGATTCAACCCTGACAAATAGGATGTTACTTGGGCTCTGGTCTGGATCCTGCTCTACTCCCTCCCTCGAGATTACTGAGATGTGCTGACCCTCAGAGACATCGGCAATGCCCTAGGGGAGTTTGTCAAGATCACAGAGGAGACCAAGATCAACCACTACATAGCATATTCCCTCATATGCGTCTAAATGAACTTGGTGGAACTGTTACTAGGCGAGGTAAGTATGCTGCATGAATATTTTGAATGGAAACAAAATGTAGATTATGAGCACATTCCTTTCAGATGCAGGAAGTGTCACCAACACAGGAATCTCTTCAAAGATTTTCCCTAAAAAAGAAAGTTATGGATGAAAAGGGATCCAACGATTAGGAAGCAGAAGCATTCACGAAGGTAGCAAGTAAAAAAAGGCACAACAAGAGAGCTACTCCTCAGCAGAATAAAAAAGGACCTACAACTAGCAACAACTTCGCAGCCTTAAATCATCTAAATGGAAATGAAAATGAACCAATCATCAAAGCTGGGCACACCTCCACAGAGCAGGCCCAATCCTCAAAGGCTCAACAGGACAAGGTCCCCCTTGATACCTTCCTGAAACCTCCAAATGCAAGCTACGTAGTAGATAACAATGCGTTAAAAGGAAAAGAACAGATCACAGAGTCAATCCCATAAGCCATGGAGGAAGAACCAGAAAGCATTGATCTGGAAGGCTTGGATCTTATAGGGTTAGAGGATGCCTACAATAATAAATATTTCAAATCTATCCCAGAGAAACAAGTGCAAAAGATGGAAGAAATCCTATCCAAAGCGCAGCAGCTCCCCTCCCTGGGTATCCAGGGGGGCACACTCATTAACACCAAATACTTCACGAAAGAGTCCTGCAAAAGGGGCAGGAAAAAAAAAATCTGCAAATAACTATAGAAATAGGGAAAGAAATGGTGGATTCACGGCGATTCCCCAAGCTGACAAGATTCTTCGCCTATACCACCAACCCTGTCCCATGAAGATCATCTCCTGGAATATAAGAGGGCTCAACAGCCCCATGAATCATAAGACAATAGAGAGAAGGATTACAATATTCTACATGCAAGAAACCAAATGTTCCATCTCTACTCTAGATACAATCTTCAAAAAAATTTGGAAAGGTAGCAATACAATAGTGGTTGATTCCAACGGAGCATCTGGAGGCGTGGAAATTGTATGGAACCCCCAAATCCTCTCCTTAGAGAACTTTCACACTAACAAACACTTCATCGAGGCCAACTTTCAACTGATTGGCATCGATATCCATGGTCTTCTCACAAATTTCTACTTTCCATAAAACACCCATAAAAAATTGGAGCTCCTAGAAAACCTAGCGAAACTCAATAAACAACAAGCATTTCCACTTTGGCTCCTGGGAGGATAATTCAATATGATAACCAATATTTAGGAAAATAAAGGAGGACAGATGCATCTGGACTTAGACAGTAATGGATTCAAGAACTTTATTCATGGTAACCACCTCATCGATCTACAAACCTCCAATGGAATCTTCACATGGAACAAAAAAAGAAGAGGTTCCCACCAGATAGCCTCAATACTAGACAAATTCCTCATCATAGAATATTTCATTCATCTAGGGGGTGACATTGCTGCTACTATCATCCTTTCGGCGGGCTCTGACCACTAGCCAATACAAGTTCAATGGTTATGACCACGTAAGCATGCTCCTAAACCTTTCCGCTTTGAACACTACTTGTTTCGACACCCAGGGTTCAAGGATAAGGTTTCCAAATGGTGGACCTCCTTAGTACCCCCGCAAGGCACTAAAATGCTCCATTTCTAGACAAAACTGAAACTGATCAAAGGAAAATTGAAGGTTTGGAACAAAACAAACTTTTACAATATCTTCACAAAGCATAAAGAACTAGAGGAAAAAATTAAGAAGTTGGAACAGACTATTATCCAGGAAGGAAGCTCAGCCGAGTCAGAAATTCAGGAGAATACCTTAACTACTTATATGGAAGAAATATGGAACTAGGAAGAAGCTCTATGGAGACAAAAATCAAGAATCTGATGGCTTAAAGAGGGAGAAAGAAACACTAAATTCTTTCATCGATGCACCATTCAACACAGGATACATAACAGAATTACTTTTCTCAAGAACCAAACTGGGGAAAGGTTGGAAACACAAGAGGCCATCACTGAGGAGCTGCACAATCACTTCAGGAACATTCTACAGGAACCCAATCACCAGAGGTATGAGGCCATTGGGGAAACCATTCAACACATCCCCAAGTTGATAACAGATGATCACAAAAGGATGTTGCTCGCAGCTACCACTCTCGCTGAGGTGGAATAAGTATTATTCTACCTAAAGGCATGGAAAGCTATAGGTCCTGATGCATTTACCACCAACTTCTTCCATTTTTTCTGGGAGACCATTCAAAATGAAGTCTTGGATGTAGTGGAGCAATCACGCACTACCCACTCTCTTATACCAATGCTAAATTCTACCTTCATCACTTTGTTACCAAAAGAACACAATGCAGCCTCACCAAGTAAGTACAGGCCCATATCTCTCTACAATGTCATTTAAAAAATTATCTCCAAATTTCTTGCTAATAGGCTGAAGCATCTCCTTCCCATAATTATCTCCCCAGAGCAAACAGGTTATGTGGAAGAGAGGTAAGTTCTTGATGGCATCATCTTAACCCATGAAGTCATTCACTCTCTCCAAACCTCCAAAAATCCTAGTATGCTTCTCAAAATCAACCTATCCAAAGCTTTTGATAAACTCAGTTGGGAATACATCAAAAAATTTCTCATCGCCTTTAGCTTCAGCCACACCTAGGTACGCTGTATCACGAGTCTCATCACCTCCCCTTTTCTCTCCATTTTGGTAAATGATATTCCCTCTGCTACCTTTAACCCCTCGAGAGGTATCAGACAAGGGGACCCCCTTTCTCCCTTCATCTTCATCATTATGGTTGAAGGATTGGGTCACCTTCTCAAAAGATCCATCTAGGTAGGTGCCCTGCTTGGTTTACCCCTTGACAACTTACCCCCCTCCTCCCACCGAAAATTTGTGGATGACAATATGATTATGGGTTACCCTTTGGTCCAAGAAGCCCGCTCCCTCAAATCCATTCTCGACTCCTTCTCTGAAGCCTCAGGCACATAGGTCAACCCTGAAAAATCGTAGATCTTTTACTTTCATACCCCCCCTCTCACACAAGTCAACATTGCCCGCATCCTTGGATTCTCCATTGCTTCTCTTTATTCCAAATACCTAGGACTCCTCTGACTGACTCGACCATAAATCACTCCTCCTGGCAAGCTCTGCTGAACAAAATGGAAACTTGATTATCCAATTGGACCCATCTCTCCCTCAATATTGCTAGTTTCCTGGTCATTAAATTTTTCTTGCAATCTTTCCCCACATACCTCTTCTCAGTCCTGGTAAACCCCAAATGGGTCCTTAAGGCCATGCACAACCTACCAAGATCTTTCTTATGGGGTGGCACCAAAGAAAAAAAAAATGGGCCTTAGTCAACTGGAAGGATGTTTGTACCCCTAAAAGTTAGGGGATATTAGGATTGTGCAATCGTGAGCATAGTAATAACATAATGGGAGCTATCATCTGGTGGAAATGGGTCTCCAACCCCAACACTCCATGGGCCAACCTATGGGCGACCAAGTATGCACACTCCTGGCCTAAGGAGGACCTCATCCGGTACAACTTAGAGTCTGGGGGATCCCAAATATGGAAAGATGCAAGTAGCTAAAAAAGGATGATACAAAGTCACAACTTCTGGGAGCTATGAAGTGGTACCTAAGAAATATTCCGGGAGGACTCCTAGCAGTAGATGCCCAGCCTTTCCTCCATCTTCCCCAGACCTATATGGAGTGCGGCTCTCCAAGGAAGGCAAAGACACATTGTACATGACTTCTGGATAGATGCTGCCTCCCAAGGATATAGGCAATGGCTACACACAAATAGATGGCAAGACAACTGGAACAACGAGTGCCACACAAACATCTAGGAGGATCTAAGCACCAAAATAAAAATTAGAGTAAGGACAAGACCTGACATCCTTTGCTGGGGGCATATGCCTAGTGGAAACTACTTGACCATGGAAGCTTACAACATGCTTCATCAGCAGAACCCCAACCCAAGAGATCTCATCTGGAAAAAGATATGGATTGCCAATATTTGGCCTAAATTATCAACCTTCCTGTGGTTGCTCAGTAAAAGATGCATCCTCACATGCGAGTATCTTTTGAAGAGGGGGTTTGTAGGACCCTCCAAGTGCCCTTTATGTCAGGAAAACCTAGAAACCATTGATCACCTGTTGGACCAATGTCCCACCACTAATTTCATGTGTTATATAATTAAAGTCTTACGTCGTTGTTCCAACCTAGTAAGGGGCAATATCATCAACACCATCAGCAGCTGGACGGATAATCCTTATACCATCACTGTCTTGAATAGACTCTCGCAGATCATTCCAAGAATCCTCATTTCGAACATCTAGAAGGAAAGGAACAACCACTTCTTCAAAGAGAAAGCATCCACACTAGAGAAGCTCTGGGACCGGATTCACAACA
The DNA here is from genome assembly GCA_034641835.2 of Pinus albicaulis. Taxonomy (NCBI): domain Eukaryota; kingdom Viridiplantae; phylum Streptophyta; class Pinopsida; order Pinales; family Pinaceae; genus Pinus; species Pinus albicaulis. Next base: position 59,910 of record JAXQQM020072488.1, on the reverse strand, counting down.
ACCTCTCTGAAACATTGGCCTTAGACGCTTGGAGTCAGGAGGACCTCCCCACCTTTGCAGAAGAGCACCACATATGGAATAATAGACAAATGAGTCTAAACACCCGCTCGATATCAATCCTAGAAGTGCAGGTAGAACTCCTGCCCCTGAAAAATGGAACCCCCCCTAAACCACCCCCCCCCCCCTATTGGCTTCTTCAAATGCAACTTCGATGGTGCGTCTAAAGGAAATACCAAAAATGCAGGATTCAAAGGCATTATTAGGAACTCTCAAGGTGATCCTCTATGGATTTACTACTGTAATATAGTTTGGGACAACAATAATTCTGCAGAGTTGGAGGGGCTTATACAAGGTATTCAAATTGCAATTGAGTTTCATTACTTCCTCTTGGAAATGGAGGGAGACTCACAAATCATAACTATGGTAGTGACAAGAAACCTCCAAGGATCAGATTTCTCAAAGGTATCAAAAAGATATAGGCTCCCCCATAAGCTTAATGTTCTGGAACAGTTAATACACAACCACCAAGCCATTACTTTTGGCCACGTGCTTAGGAAGGCAAACTCTGTGGCAGATCTCCTTGCGAACCAAGGGGTATAAAGCTATGAGATGTATCATTCCAACCTAACTGAGGTTGAGGAGGAATCACTTAGACAAGAATGTCATACTCTCATTCAGAAGGATCTTCTCCCCCCAGATGTGCGTGACAGAACTAACACAAAGGAAAATCATTTCTCACACACCTCAGAGGACGGAGATCCTCTGTGCAGAGCCTCACCTATTGCGGATCCTCAAACAATTAACCATTTTCACGAGACTAAAAAAATAAGGCATGTTGATGAGATGATGGGAACTGCGTCACCCTATCCAGGGCACCCTTTCACATCTATCACCATAAATTATTATCATGATTAACTCGTATGTCATCCATCCCCCTTCCCTCCAGCCTGCTTAGGCGATCGATCATGACATGTAGCTATGTGGAAGACATACTCATTGCCATCCTCCTCACATGTGTCCAAGCCCCTTTAAAAGGATGAGCTCTCAACCCTAAGCAACCCATAGTATTTTCCCTCTGCCTTTTATTTTTTTCTGCTCTGGCACTTCCCTGATTTCAAAAAGTTGCGCAACCCTGCAAGATTATTCTACTTTCTAATGTAGTTGGATATTTTTTCATTGTTTAGATAGACACTGCGAGATGTATTGATTTGAATATGCAAATAATGGATGCAGGGAATATGAAATAGAAAACACTCACTTCACTCTAATAGAAATATCATTTTTCAAATGTAATTGAGGACTTTCTTTGACCCAATTGTGATACTGCACTTTGAAGGTTGAATTGAAATATACTATCCACCATGCCCTTCTATTAAGCAATTTGTAACCCACCATGACCTTTTCTCACAATCCCCAATTCTTCAACCTTTGCAACAACCAATTTTACTATGAAAATTGTGTCCATTACCAAAAGAAAAATCAAACCATTGTTATTGAATAATATTGTATTAACATAATAAGGAAGTATGAAAAACAAGGATTTTAGATTGTTGTTTATAAGTGTGGAGGTGTATTGTAATTATTTTAAGTTTCTGAGAATAATATAAACGATTTTAATATTGTGCAGTTTAAATTCTGAATTGCAACCATACGTGGAACATTTCCATGTTTTCTCTGCTGATGTTTCTCCCCACCGTTGTCATGTTCTCCCATGTTAACAAATCTCAAATACCACTGAATTCAAGGCCTCTTGGCGTCATCAACTATGAAAAGATCTTTGTTAAATAAAATATTATCCACGATGAAGAGAGAACATTAAGAGTGATGAGCCTACCAACAACCATATTTCATAGATTGGCTTCTCATCGTTTACATATACACTCACATTATTTCAACAAAGCTTGCAGTAAGAATTATTGCCCACCACACCACATTACTCGCTACATTTTTTTTCAAATCAAAATTAATTTAAGATGTATTGTCGATTGACCGATGAGGCATTGGGTTTATGAAAATGGCATTTCATGGTTTGGCACCATGATTACATGAGAAAAATCATTCAACTTTCCAAGAGTGAAAATAAAATTTGAGAGAATATCTTTGATGTATGGGAAGCATAAATAGTATGTGGAGGAGAGTATTTTAACATGTAAGATATTTTATTTTTATATGAGTCTTTACATATTTAAAAGAGAAATCAAAACATTGTAAGGAACTATAAAACTTTTATCATCAATTTAATGTCTTCCAAACTCATAATAGGGATTACTAATTTAAAAAAATAAAAAGAAAAAGGACTAAAAAGCTTGAAAGGAACATTTTGTCCTTACTAAATCTCACTATCACCTCACACTTGGGCATGCACACACACAAACATATACAAGAATTATGACACTGCAGCTAAAGAACTATGGGTTTTTTTTGTTGATCTCAAAAAAACTTCCAATGCCATATGTAGGGAGAAACTATAATAAACATTGACTAAAAAGGTGTTCCCAAATGGTTGGAATATAGTTGTAATATCTTGGCTATATGAACATGGAAAGCCTAAAATTAGAACCACTTAGGGTCTTTTAGAGAGCTTCAACAATATTTTCTAAAGCATTCCTTTGCATTCCACATTCCCCCCACTCCTCCTATCATCATTCCTTTGCACCTCTTAGTACAATTACTAGTTTAAGCCACATTTTTGAAGTACCACTTACCAATTAACACTCTACATATCATCCAAACACCTTGACACCCTTTTCATAAAGCGTAAGATGGACGAGAGAAAAAATAAAACATTAACATTGTTTGCATTCAAAGTCTCTTCATGAATTCATTAAATTCAATCACAAATGCCACCGAAGTCTAAATTCACAAGCAATATTTTTTCCCCAGTATAGCTTTTCTGTCATGTCATTGTACAAATAGAAATATACCATTGTAGGGGAAAAGGAGAAAATGAGTTGAATATCCGTTTATTTCGATCCATATATAGAATACTAATCAACTTGCTAAAATCGAGGAGAGGATATTTTTTTGATGTAAATAATGGTCTTGGAAATATATGAATAAGCTAATTATTAAGGACCAGTCTACTATTCGACGAAATGGAGCCCTCGTCTGGCGACTCCATCTGGTTACGGGACCTTTCCGACCAACGTCGTGCCTCTTGCCGGCATTTGGGTTATGTCTCAGCTAGTGGGCCCCACTCCCCTCCGTCAGTTTCCTCTGCTACCCCCACGCTACCCCGCCACCCAACTCCCCTGTGCTCTGCGAGCCCGCACATGGTGTTGTCGCATTTCAAAATTTGAATTGGTTATTCATGCCCATTATTCTATTGTAATGTGTTGCAATGTCTTACGAGAGCCCGAAAACATTCAGGTCATGGAAATGTATCATTATAGGCTTTGCAAGATGTGTATTCGAATGATTTTTTCTCATGCCCTAATCAGTTTAATCATAACCCTTGACCTTGCTGAGAACTATGGTGAACTTGCACTGGATATCAGTGAAGAAGAAGCAGTACACGAAGTCTTGGAAGCCATTAATCTGGAAACAAGCTAGAAATCCTCTTATCCAGATAATATATGCATAGGTGGGCCTCATGGAGTCGTCTGTGACATGGAAAAAGACGACAAGCAATGGAAAATTGTAGAAATTAATCTTGGATGGGTTTCAGAGTACTCTATATATTCAAGTTTTTTTTCAAAGTAATCAATCAATCAAGAAGGTGAGTTTGTTGAAGAAATTTAAACAATGGTGAAATTTTTCAAACCTACTATAAAATTGAAACCGTGTGAAAATCTTCAGAGATGTGCTAATTCATACATACCACACAAGAGTTTGTAAGGGAGTGTAAGAGGGACAAATTTTCATCAATTAGCCTCTTCCTACTTCCTCTATGCATGTTACCAACTTCTTGGGAAACAAGGCCGTAGGTCCATTTCCTGGACTGCCATACTTGGGTTTCATGGTCGTAGGTACCAGTCTTGTCAGAAAATTTCCACTCAAATCCATGTTATAGATGCCAAGAAGGGTACCAAAGTTTTTCGGAATAGTACCCAGAAGCCTATTGCTATCCAGAGACAAATAGATAATATTCTTTAACGTACCCATGATTTCAGGAATCCTCCCAACGAGGTTTGCATTTGACAACCCAATACTTTCCAACCCACTTAATTTGTTCAAGAAATTTGGTATCGATCCACCCAATGGATTTCCACTGAGATGAATATATCTCAAACCTGGAATTCTTCTCAGAAACAATGGAATTCCCCCAAAAAAATTATTATAACTTAGATCCATCATCAGCAAACCCATATGATTATTGTTTAACACTCATTGCTTAAATTTTTAAGAGCCGAGGTTAATTTTTTTGTATCACATGATTGAGGTAAAATTTGTCTAATTAACACTCACTGGAATCGATGTGAGATATGATGGCAAGCTTCAATGACACTTTTCTTCCAAATAATTTCCTGAAATCATCTCTGAGCTCTACAGTGAAATCATTTAAATCCAAAAAACAATTCTTCCCTATCACCGCAACTCATTTAATTTTGTGTTGCACAAAGGTAAACATGGTGCAGTGACCAAACAACTATGTGACTTTATATATGGCTGGGTGTTTTAGTTGCTTATGGCGGCTGGAAAAATGGAAGAGATTGGAGGGAGATGTTGGCACGCAAATGTGAAAGGGAGTGATATTTATAGTCGTGGAACTCACAGAGGAAGGAGGAAGGGTAGGTATTAGAACACCAGTACCACCACAACCATATGTGTGGCCTTGTCTATTCATGCTACAGTTAATTTCAGGAAATGCCCTTGCGGTGGATGCATGCCTAATCGGCCCACCCAAAGCATAAGGTTCATCCGAGAAGAAGGGTCCCAAGAATTTTCAGAAATGGTGGAGAATCCAGACCTATTTTAGCTCAGAACAATTAGTAACTAATTTCAAGCGAACCTGGGAATAGCCCTGATAGAAATCCTACCGAGGCACTCAACAGACGAGGTATATCTAGGGCAGAGAGAGACGAGTGAATGGATTGATGATGAACTCATGGCATAAGCATCTGAATGCTTTATCAAGAACTTGAAAGACATAGAAGGGAATATCACACAGAGAAACCAAGATCCAAAATTAAAGAATAGATATTGTCGTGCCCAAGTTCTATATACTTTTCTTTATCCAAACACTTCTGATACAAGTCACAAAGGAGGACTCATTGGAAGAGGAATTCCCAATAGTGTATCTATTTAGTGTTATTTAGTCCATTCCATTTCCTTTCCTTTGACATGAATGTTAATTTGAACTTGAATAAGGCCTGTTACTAATCCATAAGACAAGTGTGGATATAACTATAAGTGATTATTGTTGTGCGCATCATAGCAAATATAAAAAAGTAAATAGAAGGATTCCTAGCTTTCTGATTTTGTGGTACTTCGAAAGTGATATTATTATCAATTTGAAAATATTTTATTCACAGAACATGTTGAATTTAAAATTTAATGTCATATAAGTTTATAACAATGCAATAATGAAATATTGGGTTTTCATTCTATGCCAGATTTGTTGGGCGCCATAAAAAACATTGATCCATCACCAACCAGCAGGGCCCTTTCCGTCTTGGTTGCCATTGGTTTATATAAACATAGAGACCCATCTGTTACAGGTGTCTAAAAAATCACGATAAAAAATCATCTTGCAAAACCTCTAATGATACATTTCCATGGCCTAAATGTTTTAGGGCTCTCGAAACACATTACAATAGAAGAATGAGTGCGGATATTTTAAAACAATTTAAATTTTGAAATGCGACACCACTACGTACGAGCTGGCTGAGCGGAGGGGAGCTGGGTGGCAGAGTATCAGAGGTAGCTGGCAAAGGGGAGTAGGGCCCACCAGCCGAGACAGAACCTCGATGCCAAAAAGAGGCAGGGCGTTGACTGGAAAGGTCCCATCATCGGAGGGAGTCACTGGACGGGGCTCCGTTTCGTCGAATAGTAAACTACTCCATTTATTAACGAGCTCGTGTCTAAAACTTTTGGATAAGGCAAGAAGATGAAGTTACTGGTGGGAAACACCAAATTTTACTGCTCTTCATGAAAATTTTATTACTGTCAGGATACGTAAACCTGGTTGTTGTATTGCCTTGATTCAGGTATTCATGGAGGTGGCAGTTGCCAAGCACCGACAATTTTTGTTTAGTACGAACCCTTTTAAACTAGGGCGAGCATTATATATTGCATTAAAAAATCCTGATATTTTTTTACTATGCAAACTAATGCACCAACCTGGTTACTATATATGGCATGTACATTAAGTGTTGTTTTATGATGATTATTTTCATATAAGATCATTTTCCCTTTATGGTTTTTTTAAGTCTATATCTTATCATAGTTTACATTATATGAGATAATTATATATGGCATGTACATTTTTTTTTGTAATTTAGGCTAGATTTTATTGATAATACAGAATAATGTAAAGAGAAGTTGTGGACTAGGGATATCTACTATTAACTAGCTTGTCCCCATTCGAGTCTGGTTCAAAAAACACAAAAAAAAGGAGTTGTCCTGTAGGGGAAACTGACTTTCATAGGTTATGAGTATATCGTTGTCTTGTTGTTTATTTAGAATGCTTAAGTAGGAAAAAAAAGATATAACATACATGCATAAGCAAACTAGAGACCAGAACCTAGCCAAGGAGCTACCAAGTTCCTTTTCCTTGATCTTCTTATGCAGGAGTTTTTTCCAGCACTAGGGAGCCATACTCTTGGATGATGGCTTCATCTTCCATAGTTAGGAGAGGCGTAGAGTCTGAGTGATCTACTACATTGGCTGGGGCAGTCTCTGCGTCATATCTATATTTGGTGCCATCCAGAGAGAGATTCTAGGCCTTGATATCCTCTGCTGAAGGGAAATTGAGAGGTAGATTGATCAGTTTCCGTGGCGGTGGAGGCAGAGAAACCTAAATGGTTGATTTTTCCCTCCATTTCCTACCCATCTGATGGTTGCGATGAAAGCTAGGAGGGGTTCGCATCTAAGTGAGGGTATGCTTCAGTCTCCAGAGTTGGGGTGTTGTCACGGGGAGCAGGATTCGAGTTTCTGGAGCCGTTAGGGGCCTCCACTGTTTCATCCACAGAGTGAGTGCGAAGGGATTCACTGTGGGTGCAGCCTGGAAGGGTGCCTCTACCTCTACCTCAGATGGGTCACATACGCTGGTGAGTAGGCATCCTAGAGTAGGTAAGAAGAATTAAAATATGTAGTTTGAGAGTGCTTAGGAGAAAAATGTGGCCTCGAGAGAGCGTGTCAGTAGGCAGGCCAACTGGGAGGACAAACTATTATGCAAGTAAATCCTCTCTGTAGACAGAGATGATCCCTCTAGCCCTAGAGTGGGTCTAGTAACAAAGGGGCAAAATAAATTGTAGGCTCCTTAATTAATGAATGAAAAGGACGGGGTAGATTTACCTACCTAGAGTCCAATGCTTTCGTGGCTTTGGTGGCGATGGCCTCTTGATCTCTGCTTTGACGGGTCACAATCATTCTGCTACAATGCTCGGATACCTGCACAAAGATCAGCAAACAAGAGCAGCATATGAAACAATGATCTCATTCATAATAAACTAACCAGTCGAGGAGGGTTAAGCATATTGAATCAATTAAAACACATAACACAAGATGGGAAGGTCCAGACAATAGTCATGTATATGTATTAATAGAAGAAAGAGTTACAACCAAAGCCTTGACGTTGCAGCCTCCTTCAGCAGGGTTCAGTCGAAGTGCGTCTCGATGGATCGTCAGGGAATTTGGATGGGATGAAGACACAAGTCTAAGATCTCTCAATGAGGGTCTCTTCCACTATATCTTTTCTAATAAAATGTACAGAAATATCTTTAGCGTTTCAGCTACAATATGTTCCGTTCAACTAGCACATCAATGGAAGATGGTTGTATTTATAGAGGAAGAGGAGGAGGTTGGGATCCCTAAAATAGTGGAAGGGAGGCCTTATCCCTTGGGAGGTTTCCCAAAAATTTGGAAACAAGAGGCCAAAAGAGGAAGGTCGTGGTTATTTAGTCGAACCACTCCAGATGACTTGCCCATGAACTTTTTTATGATGGAAAATTTAACTCTATTTCTAAAAAAAATTCCATAAATATGTTGGCGCGGGTAGCTAATTGGGACAGAGCACCAATGGGCACAGGGCCCAGTGTTAATTTCCCGATCAACGCGAGGGCATAACGGTATACTAGCGCCAAGGAAAAAACAGGTGTTTCTGATGGTTTTTTCAGGAAGTTGTCAACAGAAGGAATATTGTACTCATGGAAAGGGATGCAATGATGTTCTTTGCAAGGCATGACACTTTATTTTGGTCATAGAAATGAGCCTCCAATGTTTGGGATGGGGATTTCAGGGACAATGATAAAATTTCGTGTAACAGATGCCCCCTAAAGCATGAGGTCCGAGAGAGAGGAAGGGCTAAAATGATTTACGAGAACACGTTCAAACCAAACACCGCTGTCAGAAGACCTGCAATTAAAAATACAACTGATATCCCTGATACATGAACATGTGGCATGGGTGCAACCATCCATAATAGAGTATATATATAAATTGAGATCTGAGGTATGGACGTAGCCATCCAGTAGTAAGGATCAACAAATAGACTCAGGCATGGTCACAGCCATCCAATCAAAAGAGTCATGCAATAAGTCATGATAAAGTACTATATCCCGTAGCCTGGATCTTATCAGACAAAACCTAGGGTCTTGCGCTCCATCTTGACTCGAACAAGTACAAATTCAAGCATGAAATATGTGAGCTGAAGTCGAACATGCAAGAAAATCACCTGATTACCAGCCAATGATGAAAGATATTTACAGGCACGAGAGAAACCACCAATAATGACAATGGCTCTCAATATAATATAGGTACAATCCACAGAATGTGAATAATTATTTGGCATCGAACACCCCAGAATCACTCGATCGAAGGCCATTGATGTGGACCTGTCATCAAATGTGAAGAACCTGCCATTGAGGCATGCAAGCTCCAAGGTACTAGTAAGGAGTCTCTAGACCAACTTCTTGGATAATGAGCTAAATTTGACAGGAAGTGATCCAGTCAAATGAGGGTCATAATGTTTCCCACATCATCGACACGAGACAAAGTAACATTGTGATAATGCATCAGGACTAATAGAGGATCAGAGGAAGGTTGAAAACTGCAGAGGCGAACTTCTCTTGAACATATCAGTGACACGATTTGACATCAAAGGGATCTGAGGTCACGATGATGATGTAAAGAGCAGATGAGATGTCAAAACAGATTACCCAAATCCATGGAGGCAAAAATGATGAAATGAGATGTCCCAAACCCGACACGAAAGCAGATGAGTGTCATGTTCATGAGCGACATACTGCCAACACAACTAAAGACTGGTTCAATTTTCCCCCACCATTTTTGGCGAGTACCCCAATTATTTTTTAACAACAAGCTTGAAGGGGATAGCATATGCTTGTAATGTAAGTTTGTCCTTCGAATAAATCCAACCTAGTACAATTTAGGAGCGCTAGGAAGGAGGAACTCGGGGAACCTCCTGGTGACGATGTCCGATGTCATCAGAGTTTAACGAGTCTAACAAAGGAAGAACTCGAAATATTTTCATGTTTAGAGAATTTGAAAAGAAGCGGAAAAGAAAAATCCAATAGGTCCCTTTTCGTAAATATTCTCTCAGATCCGAAAAGGTAGAAAACAGTATCTGAAAGAACCTCTTAGTCGCGATAGGCTAAGGCATTCCTTTTTCGTAAATAATCTATCCCAACCTAAAAGAGGGGTAAAAATATACTGGGTATATATCATTTCCCAACCATTTAATGAGTTCAAAAAGACAAGAGTATCAAAAATCTTTTCAGTTTTAGAGAGTCAGAAAAGAGCTGAAAGATGACTCTAGTAGTGACTTTTTCGTGTTTTTACCGAGTCTGAAAAAGTATCAAATACAACTCGTTACTTCATCGCTATCTTGTTAAAAACTTGTCACTGTACAAGAGACAAATGTAAAACCCATTTCTTGAAATAACATAATGTAATAATCAAAAAACATGTCTTAAAACATAATTAGGTTTTTGAAAAATTATAAAATGCCAAGAATGGTAAAAAAAAAATTACTTTTCACTTTTACCTCTTGTGGAGCAATAGTTATCCATTTTGTACTACGATTTTGCGGCAACGATAGCGGGAAATCCAGCAGACCAATTTCAAATCCATCAGATCCAAGTAAGAGCCGACATCCTTCCCCAAATTTTAAGTCTTTTTTCATTACTTGCAACCTTCAATTTTGATTTTTGAGGGATAAATTGTGAAAACTAGGGCACGACAGTTGGTTTCGGGCACAGACTCGTGCTAATAGCCCAATTTTTTGAACTGGGGCACACCCATTGACGCCAGTGTTTCTAAAACAGTCGCTCCAACCATGCAAACCTTTTAAAACTTAAAATGCAAGTAAGAAAGCCTAAATTCCACAAATCTTAACTTTTGATTTGGCTAATAATGTCCATATGAACATGTTTTCAGGTGTAAAGTGGAAAAATGGTGATCGAGTAGAAGGAAAGGGAACACAGTGAAGAAGACGAGCTTGCCATGGATAATGAGAGATGCATGGAAGCTCTCAGAGACTGTGGACTGAAAAATTTCTTCATGACACCAAGCCTCAGAGCTCAACTAGAGTTGCTACAATACTTGATCAGTATCTGGGATGAGGATCAGGAAAATTTAATTCTTCATGATCAAGAACTCGAGATTGATGTCTCAGATGGTTACTTCATAATAGGACTGTCATGGAGGGGGGAAACACCAGTCCTAGCTGACACCTGACCCATCATGGAAAACGTGACCATGGTGATCGACAAGGTATGTTGAGGGGCACGAAAAGGATCAGGAAGCGGGAAAGTGGATATCCAAACTATCCCGGACTTGGCACTAAAAGTAGTGCTACACACCATCACACGAGCTGTGGGATCGCAAGCACCACATGAAGCAATAGAAAGAAAAATTCTTCTTGTAGTAGACTCTCTAACACTGGCCCTCTACAACTGGGCAGAGGCAGTGACGATCAATATGAAACATCAACTGATGAAATGCAAGAAGGGAAAACTGAATCAGTTCAGATATGGATCCATCCTGCTATTGTTCTTCCTTGAATGACTACCAATTTTCCAGTGGCAGGAAGTGATAGTCCCAACACCTCCAACATAGGAGCCATTGATGGCCCATTGGGCTACACTGATGCCAAGGTCAGGGGGTGGTGAACAAATGTCCTGGAGACCGGAGTTATTTGGTTGGCTCCGCTGATAGTTGATTGTCATGGAGGACTGGCCCTATTATGGCACAGATTTCATTGGTGATCTAGACCTCCCACTCCCGGAAGGAGAGGATTAGGATGAAGCACTTGGTAAGACTCATTTTTTATTTTTATGAGTATTATGATTTTCTTATGATGTATGTTCTGACATTAAATCCATGTTTTATGTAGATGTTGGACCAGAAAGACCTACAGGCATGTATCTAATAGCAAGGCGAGACCCTCGTGACTTTGATATTTCCCATCATTGTGAGGGAGGCGAGGAGGAGGAAATCATGCGCAACCTAGAGGGGATCTCTCGTGGAGTTTCAGACTATGCGCGATTTGACGATGTTCCTTGTGTATACCAGAGACATATTGTAGGGGTGTCAAACTGAGTTCACCGCTTGCTGAGGTAGCTTGTACGGGCAGTGACATTCTATCATGATCATCACGCTGATTAGACACCTAGGATTTACTCCTACATATTTTTGAGAGACATGATGTCTCAGGATGTAACAGAAACACACATATTTTTTGAAACTTATGGTGCACACTGATGCAGACCTTCGATATATATATATATGTGTGTGTGTGTGCGTGTGTGTGTGTGTACCTATATCTTCCTATTTAATATGAGTCTTTCATGTGATGATGATTTTACAAATTACGCAAGTGTCTATCTAATATAATGTTAGCCACTGTACAAGTTAATGCATTCATTTGTCTCGGAATATGTTGATATGTGATATAATCAAAATGTATTTCTAGCAAACGAACACGTAAATACAATCTTAAAATGTGAGGGTTTATAACTGAATAATGCCAATTAAGTTCAAGAACAACCAGTTGTGAGTTTAGATTTACAACCAATGCACCAATGCCAAGGGTAATCGCCTCGGTTAATAGTTCAATAACAACACTATACTTAGCGAAATTTTTTGTAGTTCATCCTAGACAAATACCTTGCAGATCTATCAAATCACCAGCAAGATCATAAATTACCCAGGTTGCTGAAGACAAGTCCCAGGTACTGCAGGAAGCACCATCCACAAAACTGACATAAGCGGTAATATAAATCTGAACAATAAGCAACGACCCAATAAGCAGGAAGACACTCGCAAAACACATGAAGTCAAAAAATGTACAAAAATGAAAAGAACATCCATGTAGACAAAACATGCACGAATAACTCATGCATAATACTTTTTGATATATAACCCATTTCTAGGCTGATCTAACATATGACCTTCATAATGAATGAGCTCATAGTCCCCATTCTTCAAAATGCGTTCAAAAATGTAAGGTCCATGCCACATGGGTTGAAATTTTCCCAGCCCCAGCTTATCATGAGCTTGGTTTTATAGGAGGATGAGGTATCCTTCTACAAAGTAGCGAGGGGAAATTGACTAGTCAAAATGAGCTTTGACCCACTTCTTCTTTGCCTCGATTACCAAATCAACAAAGCGGCAAGTTTCATCCAACCTTTATAAGTGGAGAAGACGCTCTTCCTCAAGTGAAGTGTTGGGAAGTAATTTTGTTAGTGTCCCATTATTTGGCAGATTGGTATACCAAATGACAGAGTAACATGGAACTAGTCTTTGGAGTCCTAGGACCTAGCCTTCCTGGACTCAAAGAGGGATCTCTCTATTGGATGCAAAGGATATTTCTTGTTTTCTTTAGGTAGTTGATTTTAGGCTAGTTGTTAAGTGTAGGGTTTTTCTATTGTTTTGGATGGGAAGATGGTCAAGTTGAATAGGTGGAGTGAGAGGTCTTTGAATCATTGGGCTATGGAGTCAATGAAAGTCATGAGTGTTTGGATGATGAATCAGAGTATGTTGCAGGGCCAATCTAGCAAGGTTAATGGATCCTTAAGGTAATGTGTGAGGTGAGGTGAACATCAAGTTTGGAAAAAACAAGGAGGTCTAAAATACAGGAAGTTCAAAGCTATAACTCATGAGGTAGGGAAAACCATTAGGCTCAATGAAAAATACTTAAACTGATCAATATCCAAGATAAACATTCCAGTGAAACATAGAAAGCATAAGAGCTTCTAACTTTAGTAAATTCAACTTCAGAATTTGGGAAAACATATAAGATAACATAAATAACTCAATCTATGAAGAGGGAATTCATAAACATCATACATCAAGCTATAAAGAACTCTGAAATAAGTTGATAAGCATTGAAAAAGGGAAAGATCAAACGAGACCTCTTTGACTTAACCTAGCAGACAAAATTCCAAAGAAAGGTTTCAAGGCAGAGTTTGGATAGCTTCAAATAAGCAGGGCATACCATGAATCATGCTTGTAAACTAGCATACTAATCCATACATGAAACAAAACAAGTTTAGGTGGACCTAAGGAGCAATCAATAATTCCTTAAGCTAACCAAACAGAGGAAAACATTAAGGCATTAGAAAGTAGGAGGACTGAGGTGCTTCAAAGAACATGTCTTATCCTATTCTTTACTGATCTACTACATATGGAAGGGTGAAACATAATGAAATACAAGAAAACATAAAAAAATTAAGAACACATCACCATTAACCAAGCTTAGAAATCCTGCAAAAAAGCTTCTCCATCATCAATCCAAGCAAGCCATTCATCAACTCCACGAAACCAATTTCTTCTCCAAGCTCATAGAAAACATGTATTTCTCTTGAACTTCATCAAAATCCAACAAAATACATGAGAGCCTAATGCTCTATTTATGGAGCAAAGGAGGACAAAAACCCTGAATGAGGTAGGAAAATGTCAAATTCATCCATAAATGTCATTTATGGCCAAGAGACCATGCAAGGCCCAAGGCACATAATATCCTAAGAAATAAATGCCATAATAACTATTTGAACCTAATTCTGGAGCATTTTTCCTCAAAAAACCCAAAAATATCATTTTGAAATAAATGAGTGTGTTTTGTTGACTTTTGGTCCAAAACACACTTAGACAGTAATTTTGCACAACGTCGCTTCAACAGAAAATAGGGTCTTTTGTGACTACGTTTTGGACCCCTTCCTGATGTTGGATTTGGCTCCATGATGGCTCGTTGGAAAGCCTGATGAGTCTACTTTCCATAAATACTTGTGTTTTCCTAAATGAGTGCAATTTTCCTACCTAAAAGTCGATTATCCCAACACTACTTTGTGCGCAGCACCTTGCCTAAAAATGAGCCAGAATGGTCAAAATTTGGGTGTTTTTTGACCTTTTGGGGGGTCAAAACTGCTCCAAATGATCTGAAATTTTGTGAGAAAACTGTTGATGATGAGTGGAATCTAGAAATGTCAAGTTTGCAAGCTGAGGATGCATAATGTGTTTGTGTAGTGCCAAGGGTGTTGCAGGGAGAGGCCTCAAAATTTCAAAAAAAACAAAATCTTATTCAAATTTGCCCAAAATTGGTGGAGTCGTCCCTCAAGAGGTCTTGGAAACTTGTTGAGAAGCCTCAGCCAAAAATCCAAGGCTATGATGCTCCTTTGCCTCTTTTAGGTTTTTTTATCTCCATGAGGGACTCCTTTAATTTGGCACAAACAAGCTTGTGTTTCTTTGCATAATGCTTGGTCATTTTCTTTTGGAGAGCAAGGCCCCTTTTCACCTTCTTGAAGTGCTTGTGCTCATTCTTGTAATTTTGAATGACACGTTATGCCATCTCGAAATCTCTCTCCCATTACTTAATTTGTGCATCTTTGGTTAGGAGTAGCAATCTGGTGGTCATCTCCTCGTCCTCATTGTCATTGTCTAGATCAATGAATTGAGGCTCTTGATTAGCTTTCTTGACTCTCTTACTTCTCCTAAAATTTACTTGTTGCTTACCCTTTTCCATATTTTCCTTGCCCTTGTCCAGCTTTGGATTTGATGCATATGGCAAGGCCCCTTGCCTTTTGGAGGCAACAAACACTTGCCTTGTCCCTTTGTGGTATGTGCATGTGAGAGGAGTGATGATAGTTTTGGTAGTGACCATATCTTGGCTGTGACCCTTGGTTTCATCATCAAATCCTTTATCTTTACTATGGTCTCCATCAATCACCTTATGCTTTGTTTGATCACTACTTTCCTGGCCTTCAACACCATTATCATCTTCATTTTCTTCACTGCCCTTTATATTGTCACATTGGCCTTCAAATTAATCAGCAACTTCTTCACTTGTCTCACTTTGACCTTTTTCCTCATTAGTGTCCTTTTCTTCATCAGTCCCTGCATTGTCACTGTCATTTTCATTGTCATTAAGACACTGGTTAGTGTCATGACAGTCATGACAACTGCCAGGACTGTCATGAATATCTCTTTTGGTGTCCTTTTCCTCACTGACTTTCCTATCAATGACATTCTCTTTATCACTATTTCCTTCATCAAATTTTGTTTATGCCTCATTGGTTTCCTCTTCTTGATCTTCTATTTCCTCATTATCACCTTCTGTTTCTTCATGTTCATTATCTTCATCCATATTGTCACTGTTTGTGTTGGTGTCCCATGTTTTGATAGTTTGGAAAATCAAAAGACAAGGCAACATCAAAACCAATCTTTAGAGTTACATGATCTAGTCCTCCTGTTCTCAGAGAGGGATATCTCAAATATTTTTTTGCCAAGGTTTATCTTGTGTGCTTAGCATATGGATTTTAGACTAGTTATTAAGTGCAGGTGTTTGTCTGTTTGTTTTTTTGGTTGGAATGATATAGTAGAAACATGAAAGGCCTAGGAAATATATATAGGACAGAGAAATATCTGGTTCATTGGGCAATGGAGTCAAGAAAAGGTCATAACAAACTCATCAATGGATATGGGATATCAAAGGGAAAATCTAACTTGGCCACAAGATCCTTTTTTTTTTGGAATGAGATGAACATTAATGATTTGGAAAGAGAGGTTTAATTCTCAACAAAGGGAATTTGAAAGCATGATTTGAACAATAAACAGTTCTTTGATAGACAGGGCTAACCATAAATTCTACAAATCACACCTTTAAGTAAATAATGATTTCAAAACAACTTTTAAAATGAAATCTAAATTGGGGGAACATCCTATTTCCTCAAAGATTTTATTTTAAATGACTTAGAAAACATAAATATTCACTGATAATTGCAGCAATAGAAGAGGGAACACCTAATACATCTATGACTACAACTATAAAAGACCTTCAAAACAACTGTTCAAGCAATGAAAAAGGGAAAGATCGAAACAGAGCTCTTTGACTAACTTAAAACAATGGTACTTCAAAGGGAGACTTCAATAAGAGCTTTCAAGTGATAGCAGACAAGCAGGGAGAACCATAAATCATGCTGAAATCAACTATTTGAGCTATTATAGAAATAAACAAGCATGAGGACTAAAGAGAGAGATTGAAGACTCTAAAATACCTCAGCAGAAGAAAACATAAAACAGTGAAGGATGAACAGGTCTAAGGTGCTTCCAGGAGCCATTTCTTAGCCTAATACTTTCTATCCTACTGTAGTAAGAAATTTTGGAACAAAATGAAAACAAGAGAAAACAATAAACAGTTCAGAATACTTCACCAACAACCAAGCTCATGGATCCAATGATAGAGCCTTCATAGTAACAAGCATGCAACAATATCATCAAGGCTTCCAAGACTTCAATTTGTTCTTCAAATTCAATGGACTATGTATTTATTTTAGAGAGTTTCAATATTACAACTAGTGATCAAACAACAACCAACCCCTCACTCATCTTCTACAGAATTATATATAGAAGAATGAGGAGGTGAGATCTGATAAAAGATCTCCAATTACAATTAATACAGACTTAATGGCTTCTTGGCCTTTGGGGGGCTTAATGAGGAAACTTACATGGGTGTACTCTATATTAAATGTTTTACATAAAGATTTAATCTCGGTGGTAGCTTTTGTAGACCTTTGAGGCTCTATGTGGCATCGAAGTAACTCTGCAGATGTTTGTCATTAATTTTCATGTAGAATTTACCCTTTGGCTGTGTTGTGAGGCAAATATCCGGTCTTGATGGATAAATTCAGCCTCTGATTGAATACTTTGAGGCACAGGTGGCATCATGGTAGCTAGAGGGATCAATTTGCCTCAATTGTGGTGGTGAAGGTTTCCCTGTCGATAAAACACTTCAGATTTTCTTTAAACTGTGTTTTAAATCGGGGATTAGGATTTTGATAAACATTCTTAGCCGTGATCCCCGTAAAATCTGTCTTTAATCCTCTGTTTTGATATATTTTTGCCTTTAGCACTGATACTCTTTGATTTGTGTCTAATTCACTATGCTTTGCTGGTATGCAGGGATGATATGGCATCAATGCCTCGCGGATGATTGATGAAACATGAATATTAAACCCTACAAATGATTTTTGTATAAAAAATTGAAGGTGGGAGGATCGTCATCCTCTACCTTCGAATTTTCTTCATACATAGTGGAAAAACCCTTTGAACCCTGCAAAATACGAAAAAGATTAGAAAATCATGCATTTATAGGTTTATTACTGCGGAGGATGTGTGGGGAATCATGGCCATTGGATGGCATCATCCAACGGTCGGGATTGATCGGGAGAAATCATAGAGAGGCGGAAGAAAGGTTTAAATCAGAGCCGTTGATCACGCAGGGATCGACGGTTGGGAGCGGAAAATGGAAAGTCAAACCAGGAAATGTTGACTGGGCGACGGAAATGGACGATGAAATATGAACCATTGATTTGCAGATTAGATCGACGGTGGAAATTAATTGGATACCGCGCCATAGGTTGGTTAACTGTTGGGCATCTTCGGTGAGCGATAGCCATTGGATGGCCCGCCCCAGATCAGATGGTGTTCAACGATATCGCGCGGGGTCCATGTCCGAACGTTAATGCGCGATCGACGACGGTTTTATGAATAGTGCCCAGGTCATGCGTCAACCGATGAGTGGAATTGCTGGCGATCGGGAAAAAACCATCGTCACCCAAAGGTGGTGCGATAGATACCACGCGGTTTTCGGAATGGTGAGTGGAATGCGGGGACCACAGGAGAGATGAACTCCGCGCCGTCCGATCTTCAGATCAAATCGACGGTGCGGAACGATTTAAAATTTGAACCAACGTAAATTTAATAAAATAATAAAACCGACGTTTTTTTAATATATAACCAAAGGTTTTAAACTTTGGGCGGAAAAAATTAATACAAAAAATGGCTTGGCGCCCAATTGCGGGGCCGTGGGGCACATGGGAAATAATTTGACCGAAGGTTAATGGGAAAAAGGGCTAGGACCTAGATATGCCCAAAATGTGGGTTTTTATGGTTTTTCAATGATTTTAAAAGGGTTAGAGGGGTTTCGATAAGGCAAAGAAGGAGTTTTAAAACCTTGTAAAAGAGATTTTGATGAAGGGGGAATGGGAAAAACATAAAAATGAGGGATTATCATGGGAAATGGAGGGATAAAAACTGAGGTTAGTTTTGGAAGAGGGGAGAAAGGGAAATGGTGCTTGCAGCAGTATTTTTTCTTGGGAAACAACAGGATTTATGAATGGGGAAATAGGCACAGTAGTGAAGATTGGGACAGAGGCAAGAGGCCTTCAAAAGTCTGCAAGAGCCAACACTTTTTAGTCATAAAATTTGTTCCTTAAAGGCTCAAAGAATTTTTAGCCAGCATTTGGTATAACAAATTTTATAGCTGGCTAACAGTGGCTCCACTTGGGGATGATGCCTTCTTGAAGGCATCAAGAACTTCAGACTTGGATTCTCTGGGAGGCTGATCAGTTGCCTCATCCATTGGGCCGCCCTTCCTTTGCTGAGATGAATTTCTCTGAAAACATATTAGCAAAAATAATGGATTTTTATCAATACAAGCTTCTACCTACCCAATCCTACTGATCTAAAATTTTTTCTTCATTAGAGTGCACTTGAATTGGCAAACTCTTTTACAACATTTTATTCTTTTAAAAGCATAAAACTAATCTAATTCTACTGCTTATTTCTCCCTGAACTCAGATTAGACGGTTGAGTTTAGATGCTTCTCTATCTATTCTACTATCTGTTGGGATTAAACTGTCCAACAAATTTTTATTCTCTAAATTCTACAACAGAAATTGAAAAGCACTCAAGTCAGGATTGAACAGTCTAACTTGATGCTGGTCCATGGCATAAAGCATTAGGGGAATTTTGAGGTCTAAAATGGGCCTCATAAGAAAAATGTACAACAAAAATAAACTTTATAACAACCAATAGGATTCAAGATGATGATGTCAACCATGGGGGATGATTCACCATTTTTTAAATAAAAGGGTAAAAATATTAAAAAATAATAAAATAATAAAACTACTTTTCAACTCGTATTTTCAACTTATCTCCCAAAATTTTTACTCAAATTTCGAGTGGGAGTACTCGTTGGATGCAAAATTTAATTCCTCATCCAAGGAGTACCCATGTTGTATACTTTCGATGAACTCTACTACACGAAAAATGAGAAATACATAAAAAATGTGATTGTAATCACGTTTTTTTATGTATTTCTCATTTTTCGTGTAGTAGGACCCATTGAAAGTATGCAACATGGGTACTCCTTGGATGGGAATTAAATTCCGCATCCTACTTGTACTCGAAATTTGAGTAAAACTTTTGGGAGATAAGTTGAAAATATGAATTGAAAAAGTAGTTTTTTCATTTTTCCCTCTAAAATTTGATGATGTCATCAAATCTTATTAGATTTTTTCCACTATTATTTTATAATTTCCTTAGGAGGTCCATTTTAGACCTCAAAATTCCCCTAATGACAAGCCGCACATAGAAATTTATTTTGCACAAAATTTAAAAAAAAAATGGAAGGCTTGAGATCTAAAATTTGAAAACATTTCCGTCCTCTTTTCTACAGCTTTGTTTTGATCTTTGTTTTGAGATATCTTTCCTTTTCTTCTGGTTCAGGTTTTAATCTGATTAGAACCATATTTTTACATCTTTTGACTCAAAATTTGAAACAGATTTGAGTCATTTTCTCTTTGAAACTTCAGGTTCAGATTTTGAGCATGTTTGAACGTTTAAATTCTATCCTAATCTATCTACTGATAAGCCAAGATTAAACAGTTTGGCAAATCGAATTCAATATCCTATCAGCAGAAAATTTAAAGGCTAATTAGTCAAGATTAGGCAGTTTGACTAACTAGAAGCGTGTTTTTCAGTAGTGGCATTTAAGCTTGCACACTTTCAGAACTTATTTCTCTCTTTTTTGGTATGGGGCCATACCTTTATTGTTTTTACAATCTGCCCTCTTTTCTTTCTTTCTTTGTTTTTGTATTTTTGATTGTTCTAACTTTGAATGCAATGGTTAGACTATGATATTTACAATGAAAAATAAAATGCTTTGAAACTTTAAGATTCTTGGTAGAAGTAATGCTTGAGAATCCTGCCATTGACAGGACCTCCATACAGATATTCTCCATTCAATTCCTTCAAGAAAAATGCATTGTGACCCCTCTCAGCATGATTAATATAGGGCCCTTTCCACAAGTTCTCAAATTTTCCATGTTTTCCCTTCTCTTCTTTTCTTGAATCCCACTTAAGAACAACATTTCCAACTTGGAAATTGTTTGCCTTACTCCTCTTATCAAATAGCTTCTTCATATTTTCTTGGACTAACTGTGTTCTTTCATAGGCTTCCTCTCTGGTCTGCTGTAAATGGATTGTTTGGTTGATTCTTCTCTGCATATCATTCTTTTCAATATGCACTTCTTGAAGGAGCTTCATGACTGGCACTCCCAATGAGGTGGGAAAGACTGCATCCATGCCATAAAATAACTGATAGGGGGACATGTTTATTGATTTCTTTGTAGTTAATCTACAGCCCATAAGGCATGAACTAGTTTACTGTGCCATGATTTCTGATTTTTTTCCAACAACTTTTTAATGATATTGATGAGGCTCTTGTTGGAAGATTCAACTAATCCATTTCCTTGGGGATAGTAAGCAGTGGAATGGCCCAAGGTTATGTGGTATTTGTAACAGAAATCAACCATCTTCTTAGATTTAAAAGCAGTAGCATTGTCTGTTATGATTTTTCTGGGACAACTGAATCTGGACAGGATATTTGTTTCAAGGAACTTGATAATGACAAAGTCATTAGCATTTCTGGAAGGTATAGCTTCTATCCATTTGGTAAAGAAGTCAGTGGCTATGAGGATCCATTTATGTTGAGCTGAGGAGGATGGGTGAATTTCCCCAATGAAGTCTAAACCCCATTGTTGAAAAAGTGCCTCAACTCTGATAGGATGTAAGGGTAAGGGAAGAAGTTTTCTTTTGCCATCAAAAAAGTGACACTTATGGCAAGACATGACCAACCTTTGAGTGTCTGGGAAAAGGGTAGGCCAATAGTGACCAGATCTAAGAAATTTGTTTGTTGTGGCCTTCCAGTAGAGGTGTCCTTCGCATTCTCCGTTATGCAATTCATGCATGATTTTTCCTGCATCATCTTCAAGTAAACATTTAAGCAAAATTCCAACAACATTTTTCCAATATAATACTCCATCTAAGATGCAAAAACTCAAATCTTTTTGTTTAAAAAATCTAGCTAATTTTTTGGACAAAGAAGGTGGGGCATTTAGATATAAAAGCACATAAATAATGTCAGCATACCAAGGAGAATTTAGAAATGTTTCTTGAATAAAAGGGGCAGTATATTCTTCTATTTCTTCCAACACATCTACCATGTTGATGTCTAGTGCTTGGAAGTTAGACTCAGCCATAAATTTTTCTAACCCCTACCCTTTAACTAGTTTGGTGGGCCTGATTTCTAAGTCATATTAAAGAATAGTTGCGATCCATTTTCCCCTTTTACCATCAGGGTATTGAATTAGAATGTCCTTGAAAACAGTATGTGGAACGAAAGCAATTATGTGAGAGTGTAAAATATAGACCCTAAAGTCTTTTAATGCTTTCACTAATGCTAAGGCTTGCTTCTCCATGATGTTATATTTGAGAGGAGCATCTCTTAAGGCCCTACTAAAGAAAGATATTGGTTGTTCTTGCCCCAAGTCATTCTTTTGAAGTAATACTGCAGCTATTGTATGCTCAGATGCAAAAGAAAAGATATAAAAGTCTTTGGTGAAATCTGGACTAATCAGGACTAGTGTTTGAGTAAGAGCTTGTTTGACTAGTTCTAGTGATTGTTTAGCTGGTAAAGTCCATTTTAATCTGACATATTTCTTAAGCATGTTTGTAATGTTCTTTAATAGCTTAGCAAGATTAGGAATAAACCTCCTCAGAAAATTAATCTTTCCGATGAAAGATTTCAATTCTTTGAGGCTCCTTGGATGGATGATCTATAATATTCCATCTATCCTTGTAGGGTCTATTTTGATTCCCTCTTCTGAAATTATATGTCCAAGAAGTTTACCTTCTTGGAGACCAAAGAGTGTCTTCTTGGGATTCAATGACAAGCCAAATTTCCTACATTTCTCAAAAACTTTTCTTAAGTGAGTCAAATGTTCTTCATCAGTTTTTGAAAAGACAGTTATGTCATCAAGGTAAATAATTATGAAATAGCCAATATATTCATAAAAGGCTATGCCCATGGCCCTTTGGAAGGTGGCCCCTGCTTTCATTAACCCGAAAGGAATTTTGACATACATAAAGGTGTCCCAAGGTGTGGTAAAGGCAGTTTTGATTTGATCACTTGGGAGCACTAACACCTGGTTGTAACCTGAGAACCCATCTAAGAGGGATATCCTTTTTGACCCAACTACCCTTTGAAGTATATGTTCCATTTTGGGTAAGGGGTAGTTGTCTTTTAAAGAAGCTCTATTTAAGTTTCTGAAGTCAATACAGAGCCTGATTTCCCTTGTTTTCTTTCTAACAGAAACTAAGTTTGAGACCCACTCTGAATACCTGATTGGCACAATGATCCTAGCCGCATGCATCTTTTCAATTTCTGCCTTAACTAAAGGTAATAAAACAGGGTTTATTCTCCTTAGTTTTTGTCTAAAAGGATTTTGATTTTCCTTCAAAGGGATTTTATGTTGGATGATGCTGGTATCATATGATTTTAGGTATTTGTATCCCCAAGCAAAAACATCTTTAAACTCTTTGAACAGCTCTATGTACTGCAATTTTATGTGAGTTGGGAGAGTGCTGGACAGCTTGATCATCTTGGGTTCTGTTAGACTGCCTATGTTATGTTCTTCTACATTTGTTTCCACAGGCTCCATTCTTGGTTCTTTGGCTACATCGTTAAAGTCAAAAAGGTGTTCTAAAGGTGCTAGACCTCTTGGAATTTTATCATTTTTGCATTGTAAAATTTTCAAGTCTTCTTGGTCTGCGTTGTCAATTACCTCTGCTTCAAAAGGATTCTCACAATGATTTATATCAGCAGTATATGTCATTTCAGCTTCTGGGATTTGTTCAATATAATTTTTTGTTTTGTTTATGGATGGTTTCTGATATTGGTATGCTGAAATAATTTTCTTATTTCAAGAAATCATCTATGTGTTTGTCGAAATCAAACACTTGTT
The DNA here is from genome assembly GCA_034641835.2 of Pinus albicaulis. Lineage (NCBI taxonomy): Eukaryota > Viridiplantae > Streptophyta > Pinopsida > Pinales > Pinaceae > Pinus > Pinus albicaulis. Next base: position 36,142 of record JAXQQM020072488.1, on the reverse strand, counting down.
AGTGATCTTCGTTATCAGGTACAACAGGCTTGTATTTTACTTTTACACTGAGCTGTTGATTTATTTCAGGTATTTGGCAATTGCTGGCATTGAAAGCAAGTTCATTTGCTAGATGATTCAGTTCTCTTGAAATGAAAATAACTTCATACTTTTCAAAGGTTTTCAAAAGATCAAAGGCAACATTTCGATATTCCCTATGCCTTGTATTTCTAGCTGAGTATTCTCCTTTGATTTTTCTTATGATAAGTTCAGAATCTCCTAAGATTGATATCCTCTGGGCTTCTAACTATTTAAGCAATTGTAAGCCTAGGAGAAGTGCTTCATACTCAGCAATATTGTTAGTGCATGGGAAATCTAATTTATATGAAAAACTCTGATTTGTATTTTGAATCCACACACCTGCTCCTGCACTTGTTTTATTACAAGATCCATCGAAGTTTATTTTCCAAAGTATGTCATCTTTATTTTCATTCTCTTGTTGCTGTTGATTGGTAATGTTTTGAATTTGATTGAAGGGAAGATTTGATTGTTCTGGTGAACTGATTGGGTCTATTTTTTCTTTATCTTGTTGAGTAATTTCATCTTCATTACATAATATAAAGGAATCTAAACTTTATTGAATAGAATAGATTGGAGAGTTGTTTGGTTTGTCTATATTGCTCACCATGTATTTCATGTGAGATTCCCTGTATAGTCTTCTGTTTTGATTAAAAACGGGAATGGTGGCATAAGACATGTCCATTTGAAGGCTTCCCTGAAGTTTGACTCCCCAAGATCTTGATAAGAGCATGCCATACTTAGGGGGAATGTCAGCTACAACTATGTCCATGACCAAACTCTTAGCAGGGATTTGGGATAAGTTAACACACAAATCTTTGATTAAACCCAAACATTTGACTATGCTTGAGTCAAAGGAATACAAATCTTTGTATGGTTTAGTAATTTCTAAGCCTAAGCTTTCCATCACTACTTTGGGCATTAGATTGTGTGAAGCTCCTGAGTCTAACATAGCCTTGTGTAAAATTTTCTCATGTATGTTCAAGCTAACATAGAAGGGAGGGACAACCCCTTCTTGGTATTTTCCTTCAACTTCTGGACCAAATAACAACTCAGGTTTGTCATCTGTCAAATTTAAAGTGTCTGTATCACTTCCTAAGTTCAAAGCTTTCAAAACTTGGTTTTTGTACACTTCTTGGGTTACTAGTTCAGCTAGGGGAATGGTAATATTTATCTTAGCAATCTCTCCCTCAAGGCTGAAAAGAATAATTGAATTGTTTGTATTTACATCTGTTTTTTCAATTGAATTCTTTTCAGCAACTTTGATTTGCTGAACCTTGTTTGGACTGGTAATTGGGACAATTTTATTAGGACCACTAGCTGAAGTGCTAGGGGTACTCTATTCAACATTGGGCTGGACACCTTTATCTTTGTTCATGTTTGGTTTCTTGGTCAAAATGTTGGTTTTCTCTGCTGTCTTTTTGGGTTGAGATTCTGTGTTTTTCTTGACAACAGTGCTAGTGTTCTTATCTTTTGAATTATCTATGCTTCCCTTGCTCCTAAGATCATACTGTTTGTGTACCTCCATGATTGCATTTTCAAAACCCAATCTATAGCCATCAGAATCTTCATAGGTCTTTGTATTTTGATCATAAGAGAAGAAATATTGTTCTTCCTCAGTGAGGAAAACATCATCCCCACTGTCTGATCCAATCAAGTTTACATGAGATTCTTCCAACCTTTCCAACTCCCTATCTTCTTCATATTGATCAACATAGTTCTGTTGAAAGGGAGGTCTAATCTGTTGGTCACTTTCTTTTTGCTTATCTTGATTGTTGTCCCTTCTATAATTCTGATTTTTATTTCTGTTTTGGGAGTTGTTCTGATTGTCTCTTGGCTGTGTTCTCTCAAGAATGCTCATCCTTTTCATGATCTCTTCCAACATCTGTTCTGTCTTTGAGTTAGATGTGGAGGGTGTAGTGTCATGTTTATAAGTTACCCTCCTCTCTGATCTCAACCTATTTCTTTTCTCAATTATGTTTGCTTCTACGCTCACAGCTCCTTTCTACATGTCTTCTAAGGTTAAGTAATCCCTCTCTCTTAACTGATACATCATGTCAACATCAAGGCCTTCGGGATACCTTACTAAGGCCATGACTTGAGGAGGTTTCATGTGAGGTGGAAGAGCATTGTAAATGCTATTAAACCTAGTGGAGTAGTCAGGAATACTCTCTCCTTGATTTCTTTTGAGGCTGCTATATTCTACTAGTATTTAGAGAGGATTCTTTTTGAGTTCCCATTTGTTGATAAATGTTTGATGCAAGGCAGGGAGATCATTTATGCTATTAGGAGGTAAGTTTTTGAACCATTTCTTTACATCTCCTCCTAAACTCTGGGCGAAGATCCTCATCTTCACAGTTTCTTCTTCTATCTCCATGTAATCAAATGCATCTTCCATCTTATCTACATGATGTTGGGCTGTTGTAGACTCTTTTCCAGTGAAGTGAGGGATTTTAGGTTGGTAATCATTTGGTAAGGGATGTAGAGGTTGTGGTAACACCAATGGGGCATACCATGTTGCCATGGCTGGAAATAAGGGTAGATTTAAAAGAGGTGGATTTACAGTAGTGAAAGTGGGCTGAACAGGAGTGTTTTGCACAGTGGTAGTATGAATTGGAGTGGAAGAAATACTTGGGCCAGCAAACTGATTTTGAGCAGACTTGTTATGAAAAAGGTAAAGTGATAAAGAAGCTGGGAATCAGGAGGAGTGGAAGGTGAGGCTTCTCTACTGAAGCTTTGTTGCAAATCTGCAATATCAAGGTCAGTTTGTTTTAAGTCACCTTGAGATCTGGTTCTAAAGATGTTCTTTGTATGATGTAAATCAAAGTGTGAATCTTCTAAGACCACAAGGTTTTTAGGGACATAATTTGTTCTTAAGAGGCTCCTATTAGCAGCTGAATTTTGAGAGTTAGAAGTCTGCCACAAAATTCTCTCAGGATTGTCAACGATTAAAGGAGGATTTGGGTCTGGATGGGATCTAGTATTGATCCTATGTGAAGCCAGACTGCTTTTCAAAAATGAGAAAGGTGGGGGTTTTAGGGACTGTTTTTGGAAGCTTCACCTCTCAGGGCGTTTTTTCTAAAATGGGACTAGGCTTCTAAACTTTCTTCAAGGCTGGTTAACACAGTCTTAAGGAGATTTGGGAACCTAGATGAGTAATAGGCCTACTGGGGCTAGTGGAGTCGCCAGGTGGAAACTTTTATTTTTTTATGAAGGTAAGATATTGGATGGTTCCACCACCATGCTTATTATGAAGCCAAACTGAAATGTTTTGGGTTTTTCTGAGTTTCTTGATTTTATAGGTTATGAGAGTGTCCTAAATCTGACTTAACACTTAGTTAGGGTGTCAAAACATACAGAGTTCACTCTTATGGCTTGGTAACTGAATCCTTCAAGGTTTGATAAGGTTTAATGAGAATCCTAAGGGTTACTTAGTTAGTCACTGATTCAATTAAGTCCTATCATGATTACCATTGTTTGGTAGTGCTTAAGGGAGGTTACTTATGTTATACTAGACAGTGAGTGTTAAATTTAAAAAAATGTACTCAGGGTCCCACCGTGATCGCCATTATGTTGGTGTCCCGTGTTTTGATAGTTTGGAAAATCAAAAGACAAGGCAACATTAGAACCAATATTTAGATTTACAGGATCTAGTCCTCCCGTTATCAGAGAGGGATCTCTCAAATATTTGTTTGCAAAGGTTTATCTTGTGTGCTTAGCATATGGATTTTAGACTAGTTATTAAGTGTAGGTGTTTGTCTGTTTGTTTGTTTGGTTGGAATGATACAGCAAAAACATGAAAGGCCTAGGAAAGATATATAGGACAGAGAAATATCTGGTTCATTGGGCAATGGAGTCAAGAAAAGGTTATAACAAACTCATCAATGGATATGGGATATCCAAGGGAAAAGCTAACTTGGCCACAGGATCCTTTTGTTTTTGGAATGAGATGAACATTAGTGATTTGGAAAGAGAGGTTTAATTCTCAACAAAGGGAATTTGAAAGCATAATTTTAACAATAAAGAGTTCTTTGATAGACAGGGTTAACCATAAATTCTACAAATCACACCTTTAAGCAAATAATGATTTCAAAACAAATTTTAAAATGAAATATAAGATTCAGGGAACACCTTATTTCCTCAAAGATTTTATTTTAAATGACTTAGAAAACATAAAGATTCACTGATAATTTCAGTCATAGAAGAGGAAAAACCTAATACATCTATGATTACAACTATAAAATACCTTCAAAACAACTGTTCAAGCAATGAAAAAGGGAAAGATCGAAACAAACCTCTTTGACTAACTTAAAACAATGGTACTTCAAATGGAGACTTCAATAAGAGATTTCAAGTGATAGCAGACAAGCAGGGAGAACCATAAATCATGCTGAAATCAACTATTTGAGCTATTATAGAAATAAACAAGCATGAGGACTAAAGAGAGAGATTGAAGACTCTAAAATACCTCAGTAGAAGAAAACATAAAATAGTGAAAGATGAACAGGTCTAAGGTGCTTCCAGGAGTCATTTCTTAGCCTAATAATCTCTATCCTACTGTAGTAAGAAATTTTGGAACAGAATGAAAACAAGAGAAAACAATAAACAGTTCGGAATACTTCACCAACAGAAAAGCTCATGGATCCAATGATAGAGCCTTCACAGTAACAAGCATGCAAAAATATCATCAAGGCTTCCAAGACTTCAATTTTTTCTTCAATTTCAATGGAATATTTATTATTTCAGAGAGTTTCAATATTACAACTGGTGATCAAACAAAAACCAACCCCTCACTCATCTTCTATAGAAGTATATATAGAAGAATGAGGAGGTGAGATCTGATAAAAGATCTCCAATTACAATTAATACAGACTTAATGGCTTCTTGGCCTTTGGGGGGCTTAATGAGGAAAATTACATGGGTGTACTCTGTATTAAATGTTTTACATAAATATTTAAGTTCGGTGGGAGATTTTGTTGACCTTTGAGGCTCTGTGTGGCGTCGAAGTAACTCTGCAGATGTTTGTCATTAATTTGCTTGCAGAATTTACCCTTTGGCTGTGTTGTGAGGCAGATATCCGGTCTTGATCAATAAATTCAGCCTCTGATTGAATACTTTGAGGCATAGGTGGCATCGTGGTAGCTAGAGGGATCAATTTGCCTCAATTGTGGCGGTGGAGGTTTCCCTGTCGATAAAACACTTCAGATTTTCTTTAAACTGTGTTTTAAATCAGGGATTAGGCTTTTGATAAAAATTCTTTGCCGTGATCCCCGCAAAATCTGTCTTTAATCCTCTGTTTTGATATATTTTTGCCTTCGGCACTGATACTCTTTGATTTGTGTCTAATTCACTATGCTTTGTTGGTATGCAGGGTCGCGCAGGGATGATATGGCATCAATGCCTCATGGATGATTGATGAAAGGTGAATTTTAAACCCTGCGAATGATTTTTTTATAACAAATCGAAGGTGGGAGGATCATCATCCTCTACCTTCGAATTTTCTTCATACATAGTGGAAAAACCCTTTGAACCCTGCAAAATACAAAAAATATTAGAAAATTCTGCATTTATAGGTTTATTGTTGCGGAGGACGTGTGGGGAATCATGGCCGTTGGATGGCATCATCCAACGGTCGGGATTGATTGGGAGAAATCATAGAGAGGCGGAAGAAAGGTTTAAATCAGAGCTATCGATCGCGTAGGGATCGATGGTTGGGAGCAGAAAATGGAAAGTCAAACTGGGAAATGTTGACTGGGTGACAAAAATGGGTGATGAAATATGAACCGTCGATCTGCAGATCAGATCGACGGTGGAAATTAATTGGATGCCGCATCATAGCCTAGTTAACTGTCGGGCATCTTCGGCGAGCGATAGCCGTTGGATGGCCCTCCTCAGATCGGACGGTGTTCAGCGATATCGCACGAGGTCCACGTCCGAACGTTAATGCGCGATGGACGGCAGTTTTATGAGCATTTCCCAGGCCATGCGTCAACCGATGAGTGGAATCGCTGGCGATCGGGAAAAAACCGTCGTCACCCAAAGGCGGTGCGATAGATACCACGCAGTTTTTGGAATGGTGAGTGGAATGCGGGGACCACAGGAGAGATGAACTCTGCGCCATCCGATCTTTAGATCAGATCGATGGTGCAAAACGATTTAAAATTTGAACCGGTGGAAATTTAATAAAATAATAAAACCGACGATTTTTTAATATATAACCAAAGGTTTTAAACTTTGGGAAGAAAAAATTAATACAAAAAATGGCTTGGTGCCCGATTGCGGGGCTGTGGGGCACATGGGAAATAATGTGACCGAGGGTTAATGGGAAAAAGGGCTAGGACCCAGATATGCCCAAAATGTGGGTTTTTATGGTTTTTCAATGATTTTCAAAGGGTTAGAGGGGTTCCGATAAGGCAAATAAAGAGTTTTCAAACCTTATAAAAGAGATTTTGATGAAGGGGGAATGGGAAAATAGTGCTTGCAGCAGTATTCTTTCTTGGGAAATAGCAGGATTTTTGAATGGGGAAATAGGCACAGTAGTGAAGATTGTGACAGAGGCAGGAGGCCTTCAAAAGTCTGCAAGAGCCAACACTTTTTAGTCATAAAATTTGTTCCTTGAGGACTCAAAGAATTTTTAGCCAGCATAACAAATTTTATAGCTGGGTAACAGTTTGCTAAATATTTAATTACATCCACAAAATACTTGTCCTTTGGGGTCCACTCCCCTTAGGATTAAAGTTCAAATGTCTAGTTTTGAAATTCAAACACATAAACTAGGGGTGTTACATCATCTTCTATTTCCTCATTATCACCTTTTGTTTCTTCATGTTCATTATCTTCATCCATATTGTCACTATTTTCACTATGACTGTGCTCATTGTCATGCTCATCCACTTTTTCCTCTTGACTGTCATGTTCATTTTCTTGTTGACTATCATCCTCCTGTTCATCTTGGCCATACTCACTACTTTTTTTTCATTATTATTTCCTCCATCAGTTTCCATGTCCTCTACCTCTTTCTCACTAGCTGTTGGCCCATCCTCATATTCATCATTTGTGCTAATGTACTCTGTCTCATCCTGACCCTCATCAATTTCACCTTGGTCATCACTCTGCTCATCATTAGGGTAGTTTTCTTCATCTTGGGATGGCTCATTTGTATTTTTATCATCACTACCTCCCTCTGATATGTCACTATATTTGTCTTCATCACTACTTTCCTCACTTCCCTCTTCTTCACCATCATTTCCCTCTTGCTCTCCCTCATTAATCTTTGTCTCTGCCCCATTTATTTCTTCATCTCCACTGTCATCCTCTTCATTTTATGCATCAGGAGAAGAAGAAAGAGGTAAGTTTCCTTGTGGAGAAGGCATGGGTGGAGGTGATGGAACATGATCTCTGGGGGGTGATGGAGGAGTGGAGGTAAGTGGGTGTGAAGTGGAAGGAAAATTTTGATGAATGAAGGCTTGGGGATTTGCAAATACATCATGTGAGATAAAAACTTCCCAAGGAATTCCATGCTGCTCTAGTTGGTGTAAGACAATCATCTTAACCAAAGAGTGGTGGAAAAGGATTTGCATTTGGTGGGCATAACTTCTTTTCTTGACTACTGAAGCCATTTTGTCGATGCTCCAGTAGAGATAGTATGGTAGGTTTAGAAAATTAACCCTGGTGAAGTGCATTAGTAGCCTTATGTGAGATGAGTAAATCCTGGAGTACCTCCCCTCACAAGTGAAGTACTTGATGATCTGCCTCATCAGTGGGGCATATCTCTTTAGTAGGTGAGAGAAATGGAAAAAATTCTTGCAACCCTGTTGATACCTAGGTTTGAGGAAGGGCTCATAGTGGCTTAAGTTCAATTTCTTCTTCTTGAACCATCTCTCACCCACATCTAGTATCCCCATGGCTTTAGCAATGGATTTGGATGATAGCTCAAAATTTACTCCTGCTAGGTTGAATTGGTGGTTTATTAAGCTGAGAATGAACAACCTATTCAAATCTGAGTGGTTTTGGACCTATTTAACCCTCTCACACAACTGATAACATCCAACATATTGAAAACATGCAAGGATCATGGCAGAAGAGGTGATTTGAATTGTATCTAAGGGCTCAAATCTATTAGTTCTTCCTCCCTTATGTTTTGGCTTGATAGGCCCTTGGCCTTCATCACTACTCATATTTATCTCTTCCTCGGACATGATGACTGATTGTGTCCTTGAACAAATTGGTTTTCAGCTTGTAAAAGCTTTTAGGTCTAGGGAGGAAAAACGACTGATGGTGAGGGCATATTTTAACAAATGGAGGCAAAATGGAAGAAGTCTAGGAATGCTTTTAGGGTTTGAAGGATGCCTAGATTGTACTGAGTGTTTTTACACCAATGACCACTCTCCAATTGGTAAATTTTTCCCTGTAAGGTCAAATGAGTGTTTTCCATGAAGATTAGGGTTTTTAGCCAATTTAGGTTTTTTGTCACCCTTCTTTGATTATGGATGAAAAAATAACATTAGGAGGGCAAAGAAAGATGACGATCAACATTTTTAAACTTGTGCAGGAGCCTAGGGTAAATTTGAGGAGGAAAAAGAGTGATTTTGACCAATTTTTGGCAACCCTGGATAAATTTCTCCTGTGCGCAGTGCCACCTGACTGGCCATTTCTGTCGTGCCCTCTGCACACCTATGTGCATAGTGCCAAGTTGGTTCGGGTGTTATGTAGGCATGTGCGCAGTGCCGAAAAGATGTGGGCGCCTCAGGTTAGCTGTCGGGCCTGTCAGGCTAGTGTATGTGCAATGCCCGGAGATTTGTGGGTGGCTCGGGCCTCTGCACAGGCTTGTCAGGCCTTCCCTTGTGCACAGTGCCATTGATTGTGGGCATGTCAGGCTCTGAACTGGGTGTGTGCGCAACACCACTGCCTATGCATAGCGCCAGTCCGTTTGTGCATAGTGCAGTTTTTTTCAGCACTGCCTTTCCTCCCCTGTGCATAGCGCCAAAGGCTCTATGCACAACACCTCTGCCTATGCACATCGTCGGAGAAATTTCAACCAGTTTGCATAAAAACACCCAGAAACGCTTCAATGACTCTCTATCTCTCTTTCAAAGACAAAAATGAGTTTGGGAAGGGGGAAGGAAGGCCTTTATACCTCCTTTTGAAAAATAATTTCACGATCAAACCTACTTTTCTAATGTCTGTTTCCTTTCTTTGCTTTTTCACTGACTTTTCAGTCTTTTTGTCCTACAAGTGGCAGAACTCTGAGAAAAAATGGTTTTTTTCCTTGGCTGGAGCATCTTGGTGTTTCTTTTGGATTCAAAAACCTTTTAACAAGCTTAATCTTTTCGTCTTACCTAGATTTTGGAAACATGAACCAATTCTTGAAAGCAAAAGGTCATTTTTGACAAATTATTGAGGAAAAAGTCATTCAGTGACATTAGGGCTCCTTTTTGAAGGTTTTCTCCACTTTATATTTTTCATGAATTTCGACATGTTTAAACAGTAAAATTGTGATTATTTTGGCACTTTCACATTGGAGTCTTCAGTCCTGTATCTTTTATGCCTTTGATTGCTTGGTGTATGAGACTGAAGAGAAGAATTTTGACCTTCTTTTAACTGACATTCTGTCATGTTTTCACTTTGAAGCAATGAAAACCTCTTGGTGTGAAAAATCTAGCAGTTGGCATCAACATATGCTTTAGTCTTTATATGTGCCATTATCATGAGAAACATTAGGTTTGTTTGATCTCATCAATCTTCCTGTAGGTAGCCATCTTTGACAGTCCTGCAGAAGTGTCACTCATGGCTAACTATCTTTTGCAAAATATACTTTTGATAATGAAACCCTTGTTGGAGGCTTCTCTGCTTTGTTTTAGACCAATTACATGTTTTTTCCTTTGACCATTTTGACAATGATATATCTTTGGTCCTTCCTTGGGAATTTCACCTCATGCTTGCCTTTCTTTTGATCATTTTGAAGATCTTCTGAGCATTTGGAAACTCAGTCTCTTATACTGATACTCTTTACCACTTTCTTCCTTTTCTGCAGTGAATTAGTGCTTCTTTGAAAAACCCTAGAAGGTACCTTCGATGTCCTTTGAATTCCATCTTCTTGTTTATGAAGGAGGACTTATCATCTTCACTTGACCTTTTGATCCATCTTCCCAAACTCTTAGGTTTTAGGGCTCTTAGAGAAAAGTAATCAATGTTGTCTTCTAAGTTCTATAAAACCTTTCAAAAATCGTTTATTATTTCTAAAAATATTCAATGTGCATTGGATGGAGTTGAGGTGACTTCTATCCTTGTAGCCCTTGTACTGATTTCTTGCTTTGGCACATTGTTTTGCCAACTAGTCACAAAAACCCTGATTCTCTAAAACATATGCCTGATGTTTTTCTCTTTGCTAAAGATGGTATTCTTGAGATGATTTCCATATTACCTTGCCTCTTTTTAGGCATGATGTCCATCTTGATCCTTTTGCAGAAATGTGAACAAGGGCAGCTGTCCCTTGCAGAATTTGTGCTCTAGGCCAAGAAAAAATTCTTGAATGGCCTTTTGATTAGTTTTGGGAAAAAGTTACTTGTACCTCTTTTTCTTTGAAATCAGTTTCCTTATACAGATAAAACAGAAATTTTTAGGATACCAAATCCACGCTATGACCTTTGAAACCCTAGGTGACCTAGTGGAAGGTTCCTTGGACTTGGTTTTGGACTAAAAACTTAGAATTTGGAATATTTAGGGTAAAGCAGAGTTTTTATAGACTAATGTATTAAATATCCAAGATCCAATGTACTTGTTTTATCTAAAGAGCCTACAGAGAGAGTTTTGAGACCATCAATTCTTGAGGCATTTTTGGAGAGGTAGGTGAGATGGCTATTTGGTGGCCCTAGGTAGTAGTAGAGGGGTTTTTAGGCTAAAACAAAAACAGAGCATTAAGGTTAAAGTTGACACAAATAGAGACAAAAAGGGTGACATGAGCCCATGATGGGTCTTTTGGGATTTGTGAGGTGAGCTTGACATGACGAGATGATGAAATAGTGAAAATTGTATCTTAAGGATGATGAAGGCAGTGAGATTTATAGAACTCACAATGTTCATGAAATTTGTTTCTAGAAATCTAGGGAAATCATTTAGTCATCTACCCAGGAAAAAATTACTAATGACTAATAGTGGCTCCACTTGGGGAGGGTAGCTCCCTTTTAGGAGGTGTCCAGAACTTTTAGATCTCTAGCTTAATGGAGACCGGTGCCTCATGCATTTGGCATATTTTTACCTCTCTTCTCTTGCTGATGCTTATTGTGAAGTTATGATCTTAATAGATTAGAAAAACATGATCAAATCATCTCCATCTCTACCTACCCAATCTACTTGCCCAACATTTTTTTTTCTTGGGTGCATTTGGACTAGCAAACCTTTGACATTTTATTTTGAAAGAAAAACAAACTACCTACTTCTATCTTATTTCCTCCAAAGTTAAGATTACACTAATGGACATTTTTATTCTCTACCTAGACTATTAAACTATCAAAATTAAACTATTGACATGATTCATTCACTAAGCTTTAAGCATGAAATTGAAAACATGGCTTAAATCAGGATTAGACATTCTGACTTACCATGTGTTTGTGGCATAAGAACAAGCTGCACACAAATGTTATTTTTGTACAAAATAAGACTAGAGAAATCAATGCTGTGATACATTGTTTACTATTCATCCCCATTTTTCTCCTTGGTTATGTTTTAAGCATGTGGAACCAATATCTTTATTCCCTAATCTATCTTTTGATAAGTCAAGTTTGCATATTTTGACTAACTACCTTTCACTAACTTATCAACAATAAATTTAAAACATGTTTCAACCATGATTAGTTTGTATGACTGAAACAAGTCTTTTTTTTTTGAACCAGTAGTGGCATTTAAGGTTGCTCACTTTCAGTAGTACTATTTTTTGGGTATGGGGCTTTACCTCTTTTCAAATCTGCCCTCTTTTTTGTTTTTTTTGTTTTTGGGTTTTTTCTCTCTATAACCTTTCTTTAAACCATGGTATATACAATGAGTGAGAAATTATAACTAATACTATAAATTTCCATGGTATTTGATCACCTTGTCATCCATAGGATCATTTACCAACCCTTTTTCATTCAGTTCTTGTAGATAAGGAACATGGCTATCTATTTTTGAAGGCATGGTGTAATATTTCTGCCAAAACGTTTCAAACAGGCCAATTTCTCCTTTATATTTCTTCCTTGAGTCTTGCTTCCAAACCTTGTCTCTGTGGAAGAAATTTTTTAGGTGAAGAAGCCATTCTTCATTAGCCCCCAAATAGATGAGGATGTCATTAATGTACATCATGGTGAAGAAGTTTAAAATAGGTTTCATGGCCCTTTGGAAGGTGTCTTCAGCATTCCTTATTCTAGGAAAAGTTTGGTCAAACATGTAGTTATTCCAAGGAACTTTGGAAATGTCTTTGTGTTGACTGATCTGAAGTGGTATCATCTCATGGTAACCTGAAACACTACCAATCAATGTCATCTTGTTATAAATTCCTATCCTTGGCATAGGATGATTTATCTTGGGAAAAGGGTATTTGAACTCCATGGAGGCTTTGCCTAAGTGTATAAAGTCCATACATAGTCTGCACCCTCTGGCTTTCTTTGTTAGTGATACCATTTTCCCAAGGGTTTCATAGTTCCTTTTGGAAAAAGGCTCCTTTTGAACAATTTCAATGTCATCAGGCTTTGGGCTTTTAGTCCTATATACAAGAGAATCTTGAAACTTCTTGCATAACCTTATGTATTTCAGTTTTGTGTGTAAGGACAAGGCTTTGGATAACTTAATCACTTTGGGACTTGTTAGGCTGCGTACATTGCATTCCTCTATATCAGTTTCAATAGACACCCCTTTAGGATTCATGGCAACATCGGTGAGAGTTAAAAGCTTTTCTGGAGGGACCAAACTTTCTGATAATAAGGTGTCTAGATAAGGTAAAAACATAAGACTCCTTTGATTTAGATTCCCCAAGATTTTTTTTTTCTGTGAGGGCATTTTAGCACTTCAGTATTGCTAAAAGGGAATAGTTTTGTTTCTGAGAGTTGTCATCTCTTTGAGCAACCTGATTCATATTCAAAATTGACTCTTGGTTTTGAGATTTCACTTTTAGTTTGCAGAAAGTCAAGTTTAGTTTTATCACTATGTGTTTGTTTAGGGCTGCCATATTTTTGAATGTTGAGTTTTTCATGTAGAGACTGGTTTGGCTCTTGTAGTATGTCTTGATGTGTTTCAACTTCATATACCTTTTCATCAATGTCTTCTTCATTACATAAGAGCAAAGAATCAAGATCTAAATGAATAGAATAAAGAGGAGTATTTTCTGGCTTGTCTTGACTATTAACCATATATTTCATGTGAGACTTGTGGTATAAGCTCCTAGTTTGGTTAAAGACAGGGATGGTAGCATAGGAAATATCTAGTTGAAGGTTCCCCTGAAGCTTGGATCCCCAAGATCTAGATAAAAGCATGCCATACTTGGGAGGAATATCTGCCACTACTATGTCCATGACTAGATTATTAGCCGGCACTTGTGCCAGGTTGAAAAAAAGGTCCTTGATCAGGCCCAGACATTTTTCACTACTCGAATCGAAAGAGTATATTCTTTGTAATATTTAGTTATTTCTAGGCCTAATATCTCCATCACAACTTTGGGCATGAGATTGTGAGAGGCACCGGAATCCAACATGGCGTTATGTAAGATTTTGTCATGTATGTTTAGGCTGATATAGAAAGGGGGAGTGGCTCCTTCTTGATATTTTCCTTCTATTTTGGGTCCAAACAACAACCTAGTTGTGTCATCAGCTAAGTGTAAAGTGTCAACATCATTTCCTATGTTTAGTACCTTCAAAATATGAGACCTATACACTTTTTGAATAACCGATTTAGTGAGAGGCATAGTTATCTTGATTTTGGCAATTTTTCCCTCAAAATTGAAAGAGACTTGTGTTTTAGACATATTTACAGCAATTATATCAGCCATGATCCTTTCTACATTTTTAATTTGCTGATCCTGATTTGGATCTTTAGTCAAAATGGTTTTCTTAGGGTCACTGGTGGAGGTACTAGGACTAGAAAACTGATTCTAAATAGATTTGGTATGAAAAGAGTAAAAGTGATGGAGAATCTAAAAATCAGGTGGTGTAGAAGGAGAAGCTTCTCTACTAGAACTCTGCTACAAATATGTGGGTTCAAGGTTAGTCTGGTCGATATCAGTTTGTGACATGGTTCTGAAAATGGTCTTTGTATGGTGCAAGTCAAACTGAGGATCTTGCAAAGCTGTAAGATGTCCAGGTACAGGGCTTGCTCTGTGAATGGTCCTAACAGTGGTTAAGTTTCAAAATCTAGAAGTTTTCCACAAAATATTCTCTGGGACATCAACTATGTTGGGAGGGTTTGGGTTCGGATGAGATTTGGTACTGATCCTATGTGAAGCCATATTTCAAACTTGAAAATCAGAGAGGCTGGAAATTTTAGGACTATTTTCTGAAGGCTGGCCTCTCTTAGTGTTTGGTAAACTCCCACAGTATATAATTGGGTTCATAAACTTCTTAGGGTTGGATTGACACAAATCCAGGAAGTGAAATGAGTACTATTGAAGTAATAGGTCTACTGGAGGCTAGTGGAGTCACCAGGTGGATATTTTTGTTGTTTTTAAGGATGTACATTTATGGTCCAGCACAAATAATAGACAAAAAAAAAATCTAGGGATGTTTTTGGGTTTTCTGAGTTTTCTTTTTGTAGTTCTAAGGTTTGTAAGAGTGTCCTATTGTTGAATCATCATTTTTCTAGGATGTTGAAACAAATAGAATCTACTCTTGGCTATCAGTTGAGTTCTCTATGATTTAACAAAGGTTTTTGAAGTCCTAAGGGATAATTAGTTTGTCACTGACTAAGAAGGTCCCACCATGATTTCTATAATGTTAGGGTGGCGATGAGGTGGAAGATAAACAACCAGATACTATCAGTCAAGAGTTTCTAAATATTTTAAGGAATATTTAAGCATGAACTTACTCAGAAGGTCCCACCATGATCGCCAGAATGTTAGGGTGGCGATGAGGTGGCAGATAAACCACCAGATACTATTAGTCAAGGGTTTCTAAATATTATGAGGAATGTTTAAGCGTGAAATTACTCAGAAGTTCCCACAGTGATTGCCAGAATGCTAGGGTGGCGATGAGGTCACAGATAAACCACCAGATACTATCAGTCAAGGGTTTCTAAATATTTTAAGGAATATTTAAGCAAGAAATTGCTTTGAAGGTCCCACCGTGATTGCAAGAATGTTAGTGTCCCGTGATTTGGCAGATTGGTATACCAAATGATAGGGTAACATGGAACCAGTCTTTGGAGTCCTAGGACCTAGCCTTCCTGGACTCAGAGAGGGATCTCTCTATTGGATGCAAAGGATATTTCTCGTTTTCTTTAAGTAGTTGATTTTAGGCTAGTTGTTAAGTGTAGGGCTTGTTGATTGTTTTGGTTGGGTAAGATGGTCAAGTGGAATAGGTGGAGTGAGAGGTATTTTAATCATTGGGCTATGGATTCAATGAAAGTCATGAGTGTTTGGATGATGAATCAGAGTATGTTGTAGGGCCAATATAGCAAGGTTAATGGATCCTTAAGGTAATGTGTGAGGTGGGGTGAACACAAAGTTTTGAAAAAAAAAGGAGGTCTAAAATACAAGAAGTTAAAAGGTATAACTCATGAGGTAGGGAAAACCATTAAGTTCAATGAACAATACTTAAACTGATAAATATCCAAGATAAAAATTCTAGTGAAACATAGAAAGGATAAGAGCTTATAACTTTAGTAAATTCACCTCCAGAATTTGGGAAAAGATATAAGATAACACAAATAACTCAATCTATGAAGAGGGAACTCCTAAACATCATACATCAAGCTATAAATAACTCTGAAACAAGTTGATAAGCATGGACAAAGGGAAATATCGAACGAGACCTCTTTGACTTAACCTAGCAAACAAAATTCCAAAGAAAGGTTTCAAGGCACAGTCTCGATAGATTCAAATAAGCAGGGCATACTATGAATCATACTTGTAAACTAGCATAATAATCCATACATGAACAAAACAAGTTTAGGTGGACCTAAGGAGCAATCAAGAATTCCTTAAGCTGAATAAACAGAGGAAAATATTAAGGCAACAGAAAGCAGGAGGGCTAAGGTGCTTCAAAGAGGATGTCTTAACCTATTCTTTACTGATCTACTACATGTGGAGAGATGAAACATAATGAAATACAAGAAAACGTAAACAAATTAAGAACACATCACCATTAACCAAGCTTAGGAATATTGCAAACAAGATTCTCCATCATCAATCCAAGAAAGCCATTCATCAACTCCACAAAACCAATTTTCTTCTCCAAGCTCATAGAAACCATGTATTGGTCTCCAAGTTCATCAAAAGCCAACAAAATACATGAGAGCCTCATGCTATATTTATGGATCAAAGGAGGAAAAAAACTCTAAATGAGGTAGGAAAATGTCAAATTCATCCATAAATGTCATTTATGGCCGAGAGACCATGCAAGGCCCAAGGCACATAATATCCTAAGAAATAAATGCCATAATAACTATTTGAACCTAATTCTAGAGTGTTTTTCCTCAAAAAACCCAAAAATATCATTTTTTAGTAAATGAGTGTGTTTTGTTGACTTTTGGTCCAAAACACACTTAGACGGTCTATTTGCGCAGTGCTGCTTCAGCAGAAAATAGGGTCTTTTGTGACTAAGTTTTGGACCCCTTCCCGATGTTGGATTTGGCTCCGTGATGGCTTGTTCGAAAGCCTGATGAGTATAATTTCTAGAAATACTTGAGTTGTCTTGAATGAGTGCTATTTTCAAGTCCAAAAATCCATTCTCCCAACACTGCTCTATGTAGAACACCTTTCCTGAAAATGAGGCAGAATGGTCAAAATTTGGGCGTTTTTTGACCTTTTGGGGGGTCAAAACTGCTCCAAATGATCTAAAATTTTGTGAGCAGACTGATGATGATGAGAGAAATCCAAAAATTCCAAGTTTGAAAGCTTAGGATGCATCATGTGTTTTCGTAGCGCCAAGGGTGTTGTGCATGGAGGCCTCAAAATTTCAAAAAAACAAAATCTTGTTCAAATTTCCCCAAAAATTGGGGAGTGGTCCCTCAAGAGGTCTTGGACACATGTTGAGAAGCCTCAGCAAAAAATCCAAGGCTATGATGCACAGTGCTAGAGAAATTTCAACCAATTTGTAGAAAAATGCCTAGGAATGCTTCAATGGCTCTCTATATCTCTTTCAAAGACAAAAATTAGTTTGGGAAGGGGGAAGGAAGAACTTTATACCTCCTTTTGAAAAATAATTTCATGGTCAAACCTAATTTTCTAATGTTTTTTTCCTTTCTTTTCTATTTCACTGACTTTTCAGTCTTTTTGTCCTGTAGGTGGCAGAACTCTAAGAAAAAAATGGTTTTTTGCCTTGGCTGGAGCATCTTGGTGTTTCCTTTGGATTCACAAACCTTTTAACAAGCTTAATATTTGCCTCTTACCTAGATTTTAGAAACATGAACCAATTCTTGAAAAGAAAAAGGTCATTTTTGACAAATTATTGAGGAAAAAGTCATTTAGTGACATTAGGGCTCCTTTTTGAAGGTTTTCTCCATTTTATCCTTTTCATGAATTTCAACACCTTTAAATAGTAAAATTGTGATTATTTTTTCACTTTCACGTTGGAGTCTTCAGTCCTGTATCTTTTATGCCTTTGATTGCTTGGTGGATGAGACTAAAGAGAAGAATTTTGACCTTCTTTTAACTGACATTCTGTCATGTTTTCACTTCGAAGCAATGAAATCCTCTTAGTGTGAAAACCCTAGCAGTTGGCATCAACAACTCCTTTAGTATTTATATGTGCCATCATCATGAGAAACATTAGGTTTGTTTGATCTCATCAATCTTCATGTAGGTAGCCATCTTTGACAGTCCTGCAGAAGTGTCACTCATGGCTAACTATATTTTTCAGAATATGCTTTTGATAATGAAACCTTTGTTGGAGGCTTCTCTGCTTTGTTTTAGACCAATTACATCTTTGTTCCTTTGACCATTTTGACAGTGATATATTTTTGGTCCTTCCTTGCGCATTTCACCTCTTGCTTTCCTTTATTTTGATCATTTTGAATATATTTTGAGCATTAGAAACTCAGCCTCTTATACTGATACACTTTACCACTTTCTTCCTTTGGTGCAGTGAAGTAGTGCTTCATTGACAAACCGTAGAAGGTACCTTGGATGTCTTTTGAGCCATCTTATTGTTTATGAAGGAGGGCTTATCATCTTCACTTGACCTTTTGTTCCTTCTTCCCAAACTCTTAGATTTTAGGGCTATTAGAGAAAAGTAAAAAATGTTGTCTTCTAAGTTCTATAAAACGTTTCAAAACTCATTTATCATTTCTAAAAATCTTCATTATGCACTGGATGGAGTTGAGCTGACTTCTGTCCTTGTAGCCCTTGTACTGATTTCCTGCTTTGGCACATTGTTTTGCCAATTAGTCACAAAAACCCTGATTCTCTAAAACATATGCCTACTGTCTTTCTCTTTGCTAAAGATGGTATTATTGTGATGATTTCCCCATTACCTTGCCTCTTTTTAGGCATGATGGCCATCTTGATCCTTCTGCAGAAATGTGAACAAGGGCAGTTGTCCCTTGTAGAATTTGTGCTCTAGGCCAAGAAAAATTTCTTGAATGGCCTTTTGATCAGTTTTGGGACAAAGTTACTTGTACTCTTTTTATTTGAAAGCAGTCTCCTTATATAGATAAAACAGATATTTTTAGGATACCAAATCCACCCTATGACCTGTGAAACCCTAGGTGACCTAGAGGAAGGTTCCTTGGACTTGGCTTTGGACTAAAAACTTAGACTTTGGAATATTTAGGGTAAAACAGAGTTTTTATAGACTAATGTATTGAAGATCGAAGATCCAATGTACTTGTTTTATCTAAAGAGCCTATAGAGACAGTTTTGGGACCATCAATGCTTGAGGCATTTCTGGAGAGGTAGGAGAGATGGCTGTTTGGTGGCCCTAGGTAGTAGTAGAGGATTTTTTAGGCTAAAAAAAAAACAGAGCATTAAGGTTGAAGGTGACACAAATAGAGACAAAAAGAGTGACATGAGCCCATGATGGGTCTTCTAGGCTGTGTGAGCTGAGCTTGACATGATGGGATGATGAAATAGTGAAAAAATTATCTTAAGGATGATGAAGGCAATGAGATTATAGAACTCACAATGTTCATGAACTTTATTTCTAGAAATCTAGCGCAATCATTTAGTCATCTAACCAGAAAAAAATTACTGATGACTAACAAATTCAATAGCCAACTTGAGCGAAGGTATTTCACACTCAATTGGAAGGGTAGGTTCCAGACCGTAAACAAGTTGGAATGGAGTGAATCCAGTCATATCCTTAACTAAGGTTCGATATTCCCAAAGAGCCCAAAATAACATGAGATGCCAGTTGGATTTGTGCATCTCAATCATACATTGAAGCATGGTGACAAGAAATTTTTTCAAAGCTTCAACCTGGCCATTTTCCTAAGGATAGTACGACATTGAGTTGTCGTGACGCAAGCCCAACCTAGAAGTCAACTCCGCCACCATATAATGCCAAAAATGGGAACCATGATTGGTAACGATGGCTTGAGGGACACCAAACCTAGAAATGATGTGATTGAATATGAACTGAGTTGCTTTCTTACCATCAATGGCAAGTGTAGGCATTGCTTCGGCCCATTTGGTGAAGTAGTCAATGGCTACGATAATATAGGCATGCCTCCTAGCCGAGTGAGGGTTACACATCATAAAATCGATGCCCCACTTCGAAAAGGGACCAACGGTAAGGACAGGGTGGAGATCTGTAGGTAGCGTGTGCATCCTGCGCTGATAGATCTGGAAATCAGGACATTTACGGATAGTGACAATGCAATCCTTGAAGATAGAGGGCTAGAAATACCCAACATGAAGAATCTTATGTGCAGTGGCATAACCAGACATGTGACTGCCACAGGGGCCACTATGACAATCATTCAGAACTTTCTCAGCCTCCTCAAGGGTCAAACATCGGCGGAGAATGGAATCTACTCCAACGCGATAGAGTGTATCTCCAACTATTCGATAAGGTTGTGATTGATGGCGGATGCATTAGCGAGCATCCTTCGTCAACTCAGATCTAAAAGTGGAAGTATGAAGATACACGATGATATCACTGTACCAAGGATTGAGGGTGCTAATCAGAAAAAGCGAATCATTTGGAATGCATTCTTCAGAACCAAACGGAGCAGAGTTAAAGGGGAGGGAGCAGATCATATCAACAAATACTAGTGATTTCTTCGACTTGGTAGTAGTAAATTCCAAATCGAAATCTTGCAGGATAAAAAACCACTTTGAGTACTTGCCCCCTAGCAATTTTCGAGACAATATATAGATCATGGGTCTGCATTCAGAAATCATAGTCACAATACGCAACAGAATATAATGATGAAATCGTTGAACTGCTTGAACCGCAGCTAATGATAACTTCTAGACATGGGCATAACACGTTTTGGTATCAAGAAGGTTATGAGAGAGGTAGTAGATAACATGCTCATCACCTTCATCATCGTCTTGAACCATAACCATGGCAATCGTGCTGAAAGAAGCAGCTAAATAAAGGGAAAAATCACGATGATAGTTTAGAGGACACAATAGAGGAGCGTTGATAAGAAACATCTTTAGGGCATTGAAAGACTTCTGGGCGATCTCATCCCAAAGGAAACAGATGCCCTGCTTTAGTAATCATGTGAATCCTTTAGCTACTTCGACATAGTTAGGTATAAAATGGTGTAAAAAATTAGCCTTCCCCTGTAGAATCTGCAGCTGATGTAATGAAGATGGAGAGGGGAGATTAATGATAGCCTCGACTTTGAGCGGATCAAGGCGAATCCCGTATTTGGACACGATAAACCCAAAGAGTCTACCGGAATTGACATAGAAGACGCATTTGTGCGGATTGGGCCAGATGTTATAGCATCGACAATGAAGAAATATCTGACAAAGATGGTTAGGATGGTCCTTACGCTTAGTTGAATGAGCCATAAGGTTATCCAGATAAGGCTAAAGGATGTGCTTAATATCGTTAAAAGCATATGACATCGCTTGATGAAAGGTGGCCCTAGCATTGTTCAAGCAGAAAGGGAGTTTCGTATACATGAAAGAACACCAAGGATAGATGAAGGCAGTCTTATGTTGATCAGTCGGGAGAACGTTAATCTGGTTATAGCTAGAAAATCCATCCATGAGGGAAAATATCTCACTCCCAGCGCAGTCATCAATGATCTCATCGATAAAGGGAATAGGATAATTATCCTTAGGATAGGCCCAATTGATGTCACAATAATCAACAAAAACTTGAATGGTGAGACCCATTCTATTAAGGGAATCGAGTAGATGAAGCCAGCGTTGAGAAGTTCTTCAACTTCACTTTTAACGGTGGCAGCTTTTCGAGGGTGCACAAGACGAAGGCACTGATGAATAGGCTTCAAACCAGGGTAGGTGGAATCTCATGAACCACTATACTGGGATCGATGTCAGGAATTTCTTTTTAGGACCACGTAAATACGTCACGAAACTCATGGAAAAGGATAGTATAAACCTAGACTTCATCGAAAGAACAAGTGACCCCGATATGGATGTTCTCGATGATTCCTAGTTTCATAGAAATGTTGATAGGCATCGTTTGCGTGATGTTACTCAAGTTACCCTCTGTGAAAAATTCATGTGTTAGTATAGGATTTTGAAGGGGAGGAGAAGGAACCTAAGATGCAAACATCTCAAGACATGTAGACATGGCCCCAAGGCCAAGCATGAATAAGGAATGATGATGAATATCATCCCATGGAAGATCCTCAAGAGACATAACTTCCACGATGGATTCATTAGAGGGAAATATATCTTTCAAGGGATCAGGCGAATCCAAATTTTTGAGCCAAGGGGATTGAGAATAAGTGTTAAGAGACATGCTCAAAGGATCATGATCATAAGACGTAGGTTCCGAAGCCGTGATGAGTTCACAATAGTCAATCTCCATCGGACTCAACAACGTCAAATCTCTGAAATAATCGATCTGTTCAAGTGAAGGGATGATCCAAGTGTCATTAGACCAAGAGATCATATTGATCTAAACAATGTTGGGTGGAGGAAGGGGAAAAATACCCATGAGGGCGGGATTTTTGAAGAGACCCGACCAACTCTCTCGTAAGGAGTAGGAATCTGATCCACATATGGAACGTTGTTCTCAGAAGAAGAGGTGAAAAACAAAAATTGATAAAAAGTAAGAATATTTCCTTCGTACAGGAATTTCAGGACACAAAAGGGAGTGGACGAAACACACAACATGGCGTCAGTCCAACTGTGACCGAGGAGAAGATTGTAATTGAGCTTGCCGTCAACTAATTATACCTCGAAATTGACTATCTTCCCTTTCAAGGTAATTGGTAAAATAGTGAGAACACCCAAAGGTTTTGATTTCCTTCCATCAAATGCTTTAAGGGAATTTTGCATGAATTTAGGGTTGGAGAACCAATGGCTTTCCAGCAAGAAGATGACATGATGCACGTAGATGCACCCTCATCCACAATAGCTCGATGGATATCGAGACCATTAATACGAACTTGTATAATGAGTGGAATTTGGTGCAGGAATCGTGGAACGAAATTCTCTAAATTGAAAGCAAGAAGGCTAGTATCAGCAGGGTCAACCTTGCCGATCGCAGATAGCAAATCCTTTCATTGAGATAGACAAATCTGAAGTAGTTCTAATGCGGACCTTGCAGATGGCACCTGAGCTAAATCCTCAACAATATTGTAATGTTGAGCAGCACGTGCGTTTGGATTGTAAGAAGACTTGTGGAGTACACCTTTGGAAGGTAGCCGTACAACAGGCTCAGTACTGGGATTTTAAATCTGAAGAGGGCGAGAAGCAAGCGGAGGAAAAGGACCATCAGTGATCTCTTTCTTGGCTGCCTGTGATTTAGTATAATATTTCGACGACGTAGCAATAGAAACGAGCATAGAACCGTTCATCATGAACACCTAAGAGCCAAATGGGGCAGAGGACCGAGGTTTCTCTACTATCTAGGTCTACTGAGATGGAAATGGTACTTTAAGAATAGTCGTAGTTCCCTGGGTTCCTTTGAGCAGCCTACTTACTTCGGCCCATCGAGGATTGTCCTAGGTGTAGTGCTCTTCGTCACAAATCAAACAAGGGTACTTCGGATTATGTTGTGAACCATCATCAGCATGAGATTTAGATGAATCTGCTTTTGGGGTATCATCTTTGGCCTTACCTTTCCGCTTATTTTTCCCCTTAGAATTTTTAACTGCCAGATTGACCTGAATGACATTGCCTTTCGCATTTTTACTAGAATTCGCGGTAGGCTGAGAAGAAACATCATTGGAAGGATTAGATTTTTGCTTCCCAAGATTTGAAGGATAAGACTTTCGAGAAATCTGAGACAGAGAACCAGTAATACCATCAAAGGATGGGGTCGATGGTTCTTTAGAAGTTCCAGGTCGAGGTGCATTAGGAAATATATCATACAATGTGCCAGACTGATAGTACACAATATCAAGGTACTAGGCACGAGAAATGGCCTGTTCTTCGGTTACACATGCCCCCATAGCTATGTCTTTAGCGATTTTATTGACAAAGGAGGTAGTGAACCAATCAGTTAGAAGCTGATCAGGGATATCAAACTTAATCAAGTGACGAAGATCCCTCCATTCATGAATATGATCTGAGATGTGAGTAGCTCGGTAATGTTTTAACGATGTGAGGAGGTGTGTCTCGGTATCATAGCTAACCTGTAACTGAAAATGGGTAAGAAAAACCATGGCTAAAGAGTTGAAATCTTGGAAAATTCCACGAGATAATTCAACGTACCACTTTGCAGTGGCACCAGTAATATTCCATTGGAAAAGATAGAGTTGGATGGAATCGTCAACCCAAGAGTTAGAGGAACATCACAAATGGTAAGTCATAACATGCGCTTGGGGTTCTTCTCTGGACTTTCCCTCAAACTTAGGACAATCACCAAGAATCTTAGTCGGAACTAGAGGTCAATACGGGTTATGAAGGATCGGATCATTCATAAGCTTTGACATATCCGGCAGTTCCAATGTAGCGAGAAATGGTAATTGAGGAATAAAAGGCATTGGAGGCCTTTGATAAGGACATGTGTTAACATTCCACCTAGTCTTGGAGAAATTTTGCCCCCATATGTTTTTTCCCGGAGGATTCTGACCATAGGGTTTATACGCCTGATAATTTGACCAATACTGGGGTTGTGGACCGGGATATTGATTTTGAGCATACCACTGAGGTCCTTGCTGGGCAATGTATGGATTCTATTATGGAATGAAAGCATTTCCTTGAGTTTTATTATACACCAAATGGGATTTATTTTGAGGGTAATAAGTGAAACCTTGGAGCGCACTATATATCGGCTGATATTGGCCTTCAGGAGGGTAATAAGTGCCTTGATGTTGATTAGGCGGACCCTGCTGAGTAGGAGGGCCCTGTTGAGAAGGTGGACCTTGATCAGCAGGAGGAACCTACTGAGTAGGTGGACCTTGATTAGTAGGATAAATAAGTTGAATTAGTTGTTTTGCAGGTTGAACTGGTTGCTAAACAGATTGAGCTAGCTGTTGAGCAGGTTGAATTGACTGCTGGGGTTGGATAGGCCACCCTTATGGATCAGGTTGGCTTGGATACTAAGAGCCACCAGGCTGCCCTTGTGGAAGAGGTTGGCCCGATGGTTTCGATGGACCAGTTTGTCCCTGATGACCGGGTTGACCAGGAGCACGACCATAGGGTTTTCCTTGTTGTACAAAGTTTTGGCGATACTGAACGTATGACTGCTTCTCTTGTGCAAGAGGTTGTCCTTGTGGTGGATATATTTCCCCCCCATGAACATAAGGCACTCTTGGTTGACATTGATAGTGAGGTTGACCGAAAGGACCATAGGGTTGCTAGACCAAATATCGACCCTGTAAGGGTTTCCCTTGCGGACCATAAGGTTGTCCCTATTGGATCAAATGTTGTCCCGGTGGGGGTTATCCTTGTAGACCCGAGGGTTATCCTTGTATCACCGGCCCTTGATGAGGGATGGTCCGATAAGGATCAAACGGAGGCAAGTAAGAAACTTGATTTGGATCAATAAGAGGCAAATAAATGAGGTTGTCATAGAAATCATAGTGATGTGGAGGATTGATATGAGCTTGGGGTTGCTAAGAACCCTGAGAGTTATGTTGTTGATTTTCTGGGGAGGGAGCATACCATCGGTGAACGTCCAACATGTGTTCATCGAAAGTATAAGTGGAAACCATGGGTGCTGAAGCAGATTGGGTTTCTACTACGCGAGTTTGTGATCTACTCGCGAGAGGCCTAAACGGGAACATATGATTAATGGAGATGGACCTACGAATAGCAGAAGATCTGGACGACTGATGCATAACAACTGGTGCAGACGAAGCCACACAAAAAGTAGGTTGGACTGGGAAAGATGTAACAACGACTGATGAACTAGGTGTCGATGACGACAGTCCTAATGAAGGAAGGACTGAACTCCTTGGAGGATTCGAAGTACTGGAGAATGCTATGGATGCAACATTAGAAATAATCTGACTCAAAGTCTGATAACCGGGTGGAAGTGACACCGATGGAGGGGAAGATTGATCAGAGACATAAGTGAGATCTTCAGGGAAAAGCTGGTATTCTCCTTTGGACATAGGCATTTATCCACTGCCGACAGGACTCAAAGAATCCATGTCTGACGAAGTTGTAAGATCTTATAAAAGACAACGAGGGCTAGGAAGTAAAGAAAAAACTAAAAATGGTGATCCCGAAGTAAGAGGAGGGAATTCTCCCTCGTCCCCAAAACTAGACCAAGCACCCAGAGGAGGCGAATTGAACTCAAATGATTTCATGGGGATATCGGGTAGCAAGAGGCAATACAGTCGGGAGGATAGGTTGAAAAAACTCAGTAGACCTAGTCAATTGAGAGGTTTCAAAATAAACATTAGGAAAAGAACTACCACTAAGCGGCAATGAAGAAGATGACGAAAATGGTGGTTCTGCCACTATGACAGTATTTCAACACAGGAAGGAAAACGAGATAGCTGATCGAGGGATTCAAGATCAAAGTCTAAAGAAAAACAAAAACAAGCCAAGTAAAAAACTTTTAATGGGCATGTGATCGTGCGCAAATAATTTTACGACATTGAAACTGGACTTTGTTGTTTCATGTTTTAGGAGTCGAGAAACAGACAAAATATGACTCTAGTCACTTTCAAATTTAAACGAGCATGAAGGGACAAGTGCTCAATGCTCTCTTCTCTTTTTAAAGAGTCATGAAAATATCGAAATGACTACTCAGGTAGTCTAAGAAAGAGGGTGTACCAATTTTCCGTGAACTGCCATATACACCTTGGTGATCAAATGAAAGAGAAACGATCAAGGAATTAACATACGTGTAGGTAGTCTCCCCGAATGGTGTGTTTGGTGTATCATGGTTATAGGGTGGTAGAATCGACTTCCTATGGATAAAGGATTTGAGCCTAATGGGGTTTCCCTTTATATAATTGATGGTACGGGGAGGACAAGTCTGTACTAGTGTTGTCTAAGGCTAGATGGCGAACGACAACTACTATGTTTAAAGACGTCGGAACACGTCTCTAGCCTAAACCACTAAAAATGTTTGTGTTAGGTTCCAATTCTTCCTTAGGTTAATTCAATTGATTTTACAGTTTATCTTGAATTAACATTTTAGTTTCAAGGCCCTACGGAATTGTGATCTCGAATTTCCTAAATGAAAGCTATATGCAATAGAACACCATTTTCCATTCGATGAATGCTAATTATGAAAAGGATAGAGATCTTTCAAAAAGCATCAAACGTAGAAAACATACGAAGAAGTATCCTAATGGATCTAATACAATTAAAATAGAAACAAAAACTCTTTCCTAGATGCAAGCACTAGTTATGTGAAATAATTTTTCATTTTCGATGCAAATGAAAGGATGCAATTGTTTTTTAATTTTTCAATGAGATGAAGCACACAATGCACTAGTTGCATTAAAAACAAAGCAAACACTAGTTCTAAGTATTGTGAATGTAGAGAGCTAAACTGAATGATTCAACCAAAGAAATACAAAGACAAAAAGCACTCAAACTAATGCCGCACTATTTCAAGCAAAGTGAAAGCCTTCTAAATGACCCTAAGTGAGCAATGTAATCTATGCTAAAAAACAAAGAGATGGAGAGTCAGACAAACACAAATTAATTTTTCAACGAACCAAAACTCAAAGGATCAAGAAAGACTCAAGCAATTGATCAAAGAATTGAATTGACAAGAACCAAAAGACTCGACCTTCAACCAGAAGGCTTAGTGAGCGAAAGACACCTAGAACCCTAGGGCTACGAACTACACTGATAGGAAAATAGACAAACAACTGAGAAGAACAAGCCTAAAGCAGTAAAACAAACTCTAAAAAGAAAAATTTCAAACCAAAAAACAAACTATAGTCAAGCACAATTGACCAAAAACTCAACAGGGATTTCAAACTAAACCCTACAGGCTTCGGCGTGACTATAAGGCATTAATCCATGCCAAATAGGGGTTGGCGCTACTGCAACAAAAGAAAAAAGTGCCAGCTGGCACGACTGTTCAAAAAGAAAGCACGCCAAGCCGGATATCTATGGGATAATGGGAAAACCAATGAGCAGAGGTTAATCTTGACACTCTGGAATTGAACAAGAGGTTTCTAAAGAATCAATCAAGTCACAAAATATAGATAAGAAAGGAAATGACCGAAGTTGACTTGACAAGGGCGAAATGACAAACTCATATGGGTCCATAGCAGAGTCACCAATTTGTTATGCAGGTAGCTCCTCTATGCAGACAGAGACGATCCCTCTAGCCCTAGAGTGGGTCAAGTAACAAAGGGACAAGCTAAAGTGTAGGTTCCTTAATTATTGAATGAAAAGGACAGGGTAGATCGACCTAATTGGAGTTCAACGCTGTGGTGGCTGTGGTGGTGATGACCTCTTGATCTCTGCTTCGATGGGTCATAATCCTTCTGCTACAACTCTCAAATACCTGCACGAAGATCAACAAACAAGAGCAGCATACAAAACAATGATCTCATTCATAATCAACTAACTAGTCAAGGAGGTTTAAGGATATTGCATCAAATAAAACACATAACACAAGATGGGAGCCAGACAACAGTCATGTATATGTATTAATAGAAGAAAGAGTTACAGCCATAGCCTTGAAGTCGTAGCCTCCTTTAGCGGGGTTCAATTGAAGCACTTCTTGATGGATCGTCAGGGAATTCAGACGGGATGAAGACACAAGTACAAGCTTTCTCAATGAGGGTCTCTTCTGTTCTATCTTTTATAATCAAATGTACAGAAATCTCTTTAGTGTTTCAGCTACAATATGTTCATTTTAACTAGCACATCAATGGAAGATGGCTGTATTTATAGAGGAAGAGGAGGAGGTTTGGATCCCTAAAATAGTGGAAGGGAGGCCTTATCCCTTGGGAGGTTTCCCCAAAAGGTGGAAACAAGAGGCCAAAGGAGGAAGGCCGTGGTTATTCAGTCGAACCACTCCAGATGACTCGCCCATGAAGTTTGTTATGATAGATACTTCACCTCTATTTTTAAAAAACATTCCATAAACAGGTTGGTGTGGGTAGCTAACTGGGACAGAACGCCAATGGGCACGGGGCCTAGTGTTAATTTCTCAATCGGCGCCAGGGCATAATGGTTTACTAGCTATTGAGCATTGGAAAAGGTATGAATGCACCATGTATTTATTTACCTTTTTCCTTTGAACATAACTCTTTTTATTCTAGAAAGGTGATATATTGAAGGATTATGATAGAATTGCAAATATTAATGTTTATTTTGAAAATTAGCTAAAAGATTGTCTTTTATTCTCAATAGGAAAAAAATGAAGTGGGAAACCATCATTCGAAAGGAAAAGCTAAAACAGGTGTAATTGTTGTTCCTCCAGCAAAAAGCTGTATCCAGACAAGAAGGATGAAATCAGAACGCACAACTAAAGTAAGGTTGGGAACAGCATGGCTACAGCCTAAGAAGACCAAGTGTTATCTAAAAGGAGAAAAGGGAGCGAATCCCTCAAGATCTTTCGATCCTGAGGGATCGTTGTTCAAAGTCTATCATTGTTTCTTCTTTGTCTGCCAAATTGTTATAAAAGGCAGTGCTTGTATAAATCGAGGACAAGAATGATTATTATTGAAACTCCTTTTGTAACTTTGTAATTTCTCATTGACTCTCGTGATCAGAGAGCGACTGTTGTAATGCTATTATTCCTGATTAATACATGATCTAGTTGCCATTCCATTTCTTGATTCTTGAGTAACCCAACGGTGCTTCACTGGTGGCTAAGGGCCTGACCCTAGTGGATCTATCTGCTATTTTTATTATTATCTTTCAATTATCATTGTGTGACGGGTTGCATTTGTTTTCATTACAACTTTCAAGTTTAATGGTTTACTGCTTAATTGCTTCATAATATCAGTGTGTTATATTGGTGAATTGCGTTGTCGTTCCTTTTCTGATTTAACAAGAATCTTAATCTCTGTATAACTTATCTTGTTATGCTTTAACAGAGCCACGCTGTTTAGCAGTTGTTGTTCTATTGCAGTCGCTATTCCCATCTATTTGTTGTTCCGATTCAGTTTCTTGTTTCGTTCAGTTTGTTGTTCAATGAGATTTGCTGTTCAATATAGTTTTGTTGTTCAATCCTATTAGATAGAAGTGATGTTCAATTTCAGTAGTTACAGTTTGTTTTTCCTTTCTATTATTGATCAATTTTAGATTTTTGTTCATTTAAGTTAATTAGTTCAATTCATTCCTGCAAAGAATTGGTTTTGCTTTCGAGATCTTGCCTAGTTTACTTTCATCAGCAACATTAGTGATTTAGTTCAACTTCCATTTCCATTTAATTGTTTTAATGCGAGATCATCAATTATATAGGACATCTAGTTATTGATACCTTCGTTCTCAGATTGATTGTCTTGTTTTCATTTGTTTTCAATTGCATCAGCTGCTAAAGGAAAGAGTTATCATTACTGCATCCTTGAATGATGATTGCAAAGTGAATGATTGGATTTCAGAGTATTTAATTTCATGTCATTGTAGTTAAATTTCATTTCCAAGCATCCGTTTACTCTTGTATTTACAACACTGTACTACATATTGCAAAGCATTACTCTTAGATTGAATTGCAGCCTCAGACAGAGTACACTCTTGAAATAAAAAATCATACCTGGATTGATAATTAATGTAGGATAAATAGGTGTTTAAAGGACACCTTTATACCTCAACATTTTGGCACCGTTTCTAGGGAGAGTTTATGCCATTTAGAAAGAGTGACACATATTTGATTTCTTTCTGCTAGGGAAGAACTAGGTATTAAAAACGGAAGGTAAGAACTTACGTATCGAGCAAGGAACATACTTGTTCATCAGCTTGCTTCACAGCACAATTGAGTAAAAAGTTTTAGGTAGGAAGGATTGCTTGTTTTTTTTTTTGAATGGAATAGAAAACCTAAACATATCAAAATTCCTCGTAAACCTGAAAAACCTAAGGGATCGGTGACCCTTGGGCGAACAACTTTCATCGACGAAATCCTAAAGAAAGCCAAATCTCAACCATCAGTAGGACCTAGAAAAGTTACTTCTAGACAACCTACTAATTCCCTTCAGGCCACAGAATCACCATCTGTAGCCTTTCCTGAGGTACATAGCCAAACAGAAGGAATTGAGAAATATTCCCAAGAAATTGAAAACTCTCGCCTAATTTCTCTGCAAGAAGGGAACTCTAGTAATCTCCATGAAGGACAGGGGAAACAGAGGAACCAAAATCTCCTCTTGAAGTAATCCAAACAGTGAGCAGTCCAGATAAGGGAAGTGTTGTCAACATCATTCAAAACAAATCTAAAAGGACCTGAATCTCCTAAGATAGTAGGTCAGCAAGGAACACTCATTATTCCAGATCAAGGGAGTGTTGTCAAAGTCATTCCTATTCCTTCTAGTAAGCCTAAGAATAATTCCCCAGAAATCCCAAAAGGATATTGGCACATATTTGATCAAATGGCCTAGAACCAAAACCAGATAACCCCTCAAACTTCCACACTACAATATCCCATTATGGACACTGCAGTTAATGCACCTATGAAGGCCATTCCCCTCCAACATATTCCTATATTTCATGGTTTAACATAAGAATATACAGATGCATTTCTGTTTGAATTTGATGTGTTATGACGAGGGTATGACTATACCACTGACCCCCAAAAGCTAAAATTATTTCCCTCCACACTAAAAGGAGAAGCTTTACGATGGTTTATGGGGTTAGGTGGAGGTGTTATAAATGATTGGGATCAGATGAAAGATGCGTTTCTAAAGAAATATCAGGATTATTTTAGGTCTAGGGAATTAAAAGACGAAATATTTCAGATGACAGCAAAACCTAATGAAACACTTGAGGAATATGTAGAACGCTTTCAATACAACCTCGAGAGATCACCTTATGCATCTTTACCCTTACCTGATAATGTGTTAAAAACCACATTACTTAAAGGGATGAAGAAACAATGGGTTGAAACATTAAACATCATGGGAAAAGGTGATATATATCAGGAAAATTTTGTTGACATTATTGATTTATGTATCAGGAGTTCGAGAGGCAGCACAAGGCTAAAGTCAGCAGAATGGGATATGATCACAAGGGATAGTAAGATCTTCGGTAAAAGTATAACCCGCGCATAAATTGGAAATCTACTAGAAGATTTTAAAATGGATATTCCAGGGACTCTGACAATGCAATTCGACATTATGCAAGCCAAACAAAAACAAGCAGAAGAAGAAAAAAATCTGGCAATATTCTGCCCTAAATGTAGAAAAAAACATAGCCATAAAGAGTGCCCATTGGATATAGTCAAAGTCTGTGCTATCTGCACAAAATATCACTCCACAAAAGCTTTCCCCTCGATCCCTGGATTGAAAGAGATTTACAAGGAGGTGGAGGAAGAATCAGAATTGGTATGCCTACTCAATCAGTGTCAACAATGGCAGCCATGAAAAACAGGTATGCCAATTGATCTGTCCTCTTATTTTTAGTATCCTCGGTATAATGCTCAACAATATAATGGAATGTGGCAAAATCAGCCACCTTTCCCCAATTGGTCACAACATCCATTTCCTACATCACCATGGCCAAATCAAACAAATCAAGCCAATTGGCCAAACTTTCCTTACTGTCCACCATTTTGGAAAAATAATACTTATCCAACACAATGGTCCCCCTCCACCTCGCAGAGTCAGATCTGTCAGTCGAACTGGAAAAGACCGATAAATCAGCCAGCTGGAATGATTCCCCTCCATCAACGTACACTGCCAGCACCTTATACATTTCCACAAAACCCCAAACCAACTTGAGACCACAACTCCCAGCCCAACCCAACCCAAACCCTAATAATAGGCCGGTTCATTGTATTGAAATAATGGAGCCACCAGAACTAGAAACTGAATTAAGGGAGTGCAATGACCTTCAACTAAGATCTGGGTGCATAATAAAAACAGAGGGAGACAAATATGTTCAAGTTGAAAACCCGTTACCTGGAGAAAAAATAATGCACAAGGAGAATGTGGTAAAACAACAAACTTAGGAGCAAGCAACCACCTCTTCTCCACCATTCCCAGAACGATTAATCATACCTCGCCCAATAGAATATCCTGATTTTGATCTTCTGGGAGAACTGAAAAATTTGTGTATAAAAATCCCTCTCCTCCAAGCTATCCAAGACATCCCTATTTATGCAAAAACCATCAAAGAACTATGTATAAGGAAGCCCAAGAGGAGAACAGCAACTAACCCTACTGTCCAAGTAGTCGGCACTCTATTTGACTTATTATCAGGAATGGAAGCACCTATAAAGTATGAGGACCCAAGAAATCCTATAGAGATAGTACAAATCAATGGACAATCATTTCCAAATGCCCTAGTTGATTTAGGAGCTGTAATTAATATTCTAACAACTACCACTTGTAAAAAACTTGGCATTACATCATTAGATCTAGCCACAACCTTATTGGAATTGGCTAACCGATCGGTAGTCAAGCCAGAAGGCACATTACATGATGTAATGGTATATGTAGACTCCTAGGAATACCCTTCTGACTTCTTGATTATCAACCCCAAAAACCGGCTAGATGGACACCCGTTGATCCTAGGTAGACCTTGGCTGGCAACTGTCGATGCTTACATCGGCTGCCGACAAGGCAGCATGACTATAACTAGAGGGAACTATGTTAATAATTTAGCTTTATATCCCATAGCCCAGCCAAGCCTATCAATAATAAAAACAAGGAAACAACCTGTATCATACCTCATGGAAAACATTAGATCACCATTAACCATATAAGATGCCCTCGACTTTAAAGACCAAACAGAGGATGACATTATTAATAGTTTCATCAATAAACCAAAAATCAGATCCCATTTGCAATGTCACATGATCAAGGCAGCATTTGTTAATCAAGAAGAAGAATATCCCCTGAAAGACATCCATGATCAATCAATACCCACCACTTCTGTTTACAATAGCAAAATTATAGAAATTGAGCCAGGAAAAACCTTAAACATTAACAAAAACTTGACTGTTGAACAAGAAAAGAAGATGGTCCAACTACTGAAAAAATATAAGGGAGCTTTTGCATGGGATTATCCAGACATGAAGGGAATTGACCCCCAGTTATGCACGCACCAAATTTATATAGAAAAATAGGCTAGACCCATTCACCAACCCCAACGAAGATTAAACCCTCATCTTAAAGATATTGAGAAAACTGAATTACAAAAACTGTTGGATGTCAACTTTATATATCCAATATCTGATAGTAAGTGGGTCTCTCCATTAGTAAGGGTGCCAAAGAATAACGGAAAGTGGAGGATATGTGTAGACTATAGAGAACTAACCAAAGCAACCCAGAAAGACCACTTCCCCTTCCTTTTATCAACCAGGTAATATACACATTAGTAGGAAAGAAATTCTTTTCTTTCCTAGATGGCTTCAGTGGATACAATCAAATTCAAATTGCCCCTGAAGACCAAGAAAAAACTAATTTTACCTGTCCTTGGGGGACATTTTCTTACAGAGTTTTACCCTTTGGCCTATGCAATGCCTTGCTACATTTCAGAGGGCCATTCTCAGCATCTTTTCAGATTTAATAAATGAAGGGCTCGAAGTATATATGGATGATTTCACACCTTATGAAGATGATTTTGAGCCAACATCAGAAACATTGGAAAAGGTGTTACAAAGATGTATTGACACCAGGCTCTGCTTAAGCCATGAAAACTATCACATGATGATGACTGAGGGACTCATCTTAGGTCATTATATCTCAGCAGCTAGAATTCAGGTAGATCCAGCTAAAATTCAGATAATTTTGTTAATACCCACTCCTACCACACAAACAAAGGTACATAGCTTTCTCGGATTTTCTGGTTATTATAGAAGATTTATAGAGAATTATTCTCGAGTAGCTACACCTTTATATGCACTAACAGGGAATTTTGATTTTAAATGGACAGATAAATGTGACCATGATTTTGAGGATATTAAAAAGCTTCTATCAACAACCCTAGTGCTACGGGGCCCAAATTGGGATTTTCCATTTCAAATTTCATCTGATGCCTCAAACACAGCTATTGGAGCAGTCCTTGGGCAGGAAGAAGATAAAAAAAGCAAATTTAGTTTACTATATTAGCAAAAATCTATCTCCTGGAAAAGAGAGCCCTGTAGCTGATTTTCTGTCACGGATGCCAAAACCAATAGATGCAACAGCAGTTGAGGATCACTTCCCAGATGAACATTTTTTCGCTGTTACTACTATGTCAAACCAGGAGGTAACTCCTCAAAATCAGAATATGTATTAGTTGAAGAATGCATATGGATTTATACATGGAGGTGAGGCTATTGGGATTCATCTTCTAATGACTCTTGGCCTTCCTTATTTCCTAATATTAAATAATATACAATATTAAATGTGCACACCCATCCCATAGGATTAGGTGTCAACATTTCCCCCTTTAATCCGAAGGGATGTTGGTGGGTCCAAGCATCGATCTGAACTTTTCAAACTTTTCTCTTCCAAGTGCTTTGGTGAAGATGTCAGCAGTTTGCTCATTTGTGGAACAATGATGTAGATGGATGGTTTTGGCCTGAACATGATGTCGAATTAGATGGTACTTTATATTGATGTGCTTTTTTCGATCATGGAACTTTGGGTTCTTGGCCAAATTTATTGCAGAAGGGTTGTCGATCATGAGTGGAGTGGAATACATTTGTTTTATCTACAAATATTCCAGGATCTTCCGGAGCCACACAATTTCTTTTGTTGCTTCAGCTGCTGCCACATATTCTGCCTCAGTCGTGGAATCTACTGGAACTGACTGTTTGCGTGATCTCCATGAGACAGCTCCTGATCCAAGACTCATGGTGTAACCTGTAGTAGACACCCATGTTTCTTTCTCACCATCAAAGTCTGAATCAGAGTATCCGATCAAGCTGAAGTCGCCTAACTGTGTATATTTGAGTCCAAAGTCTTGAGTCCCCTTCAAGTACCTTAGCACTCTTTTTGAAGCAAACTAATGTCCTTCACAAGGTTTTTGCATGAACTTTGAGAGGATTCCAATAGCAAATGAAATGTCAGGTCTGGTGGTGGTCAGGTTGATAAGACTTCCTACAAGCTGTCTATACTTAGTTGCATCCTCAAATTCCTTCCCTTCAATAGATGTGAGCTTCAAGTTTTGTTCCATTGGAGTGGTTAAGGGATTACAGTCATCCATGCCAAATTTGTTCAAGAGATCTCCAATGTACTTATTTTGAGAAATAAATATGAATTTAGGATGTTGAATAACTTCAATACCCAAATAGTA
>JAXQQM020093017.1:0-10047 GCA_034641835.2 Pinus albicaulis | reverse complement strand
TGAAGAAGATAGAACATACTTAATAGATCGATAGAAGACAAGCCAGAACAGAGATAGGAGATGGTGACGTTACGGCGATCAGCAGGATGCTTCTACCAGCAAAGTCTTCAATAGGTCATTCAGCCAAGCGTGTCACACATAACCCCAGAACAATCCAAACAAAGAATACACAGCTCCAACGCTATCCAGAGAGAGAATTCCTCCACATCGATGTGTGTCAAATGAACTCCAAGTCTCTCCAATATATAGGAATCTTTGGGGGTGTGTGACACGTCCTTTAAGACATTTAAGTCAATATTATATTCCAGGCCGACCCAGCACATAAGTGGAATAAATTCAAAGTACATGTTATGCTCATCCGATCGAGATGATCTTTAGATCAATCTTACACCTCTCCGAAAGAGGAATCCAATAAAAATATTGCGATCGTCATCTGAGCAGCACAACCCGGAGTTTGGACCTAGTTGTCCAATTTTAACACTCCCTCTCAACTAGGGAGAACTCCGTTCACTAGTGCAATCCAAACATCGTGCGTCATCCCGCCGTAACTTGCTTTGCTGGCCTCTTTATTTCAGAACAGAAGTGGGTCAGTCACAAAGACATCATACCCGGCTGACAGATTCAGCCCAAAGGTCCGAAACCTCTATCAGACTCACAAAGAGTCTCCAACCAACCCGAAGTTGGTTCATCTGACCCGAAGTCAGGCAGAGGTCCCAGACCTCACTAAACTTGATCCCAGATCAAGTGGTTGGACCATGCCATCCTAGATAGAGAGTACGGCAATCTCTGATGCGTCCATCAGTCTTTGCTAATAGTCTCTAGCTTTTCCCACCTCATTGGCCAAATGAGAGGTACTTCCCATGAGCCCTAAACTCAATGGGTAGAATGCATACGGGGCACAGAAAATGAGAGGTGAACCAACTCAAAATCACAACGGTGGGGTCCAAGCACACCACCAAGGTTGGCAAGCCTAGCCTTGTGGTTGCCCATAGCTCCAAGAAGCTCTCCCCAAAGCCCCCCAGAGCTCCCAGAGCTCATCGTCCAACGGGACCCACATCATAGGGTCTTTCCACGATTCCAAGATTCTCACGGAAGGTTAGGAACATGACCTTCCCCAAGGGCATTGTGAGAATATCCGCGACCTGCTCATCGGTTCCTATATGATCGAGCCTTACGGCGCCTCGCTGTACCATATCCCAGATAAAGTGGTACCAGCCATCAACATGCTTGGATCAATCGTGGAACCCGGGATTCTATAACAAATGAATCCCCCTCTGGTTATCACAAAGGATAACGGTGGCATCTAGCACATGCTCGAACAGCTCACAAAGAGCTTTCGCAACCAAGTGACTTCACAGTAGGCCATACATGTTACAATATATTCGGCCTCAGCGGTGCTCAAGACTGCCGACTTTAGATTCCTGCCCGAAGCAGATCTACATGTGAAGTAGCATCTAGATGTGCTCTTGCGATCCACCACACTGCCAGCCCAATCGGCATCAGTATATCCACGGAGTGTCATACTCCCGGCAGTGTATCTCAGCCCATGGTCTGTCGTGCCTCAGAGATATCTCAAGAGTTTCTTGGCACCAACCCAGTGAATGTTATGATCAACCATGTGTTGACTCAAAGTGTTCACTGCACAGCATATGTTCGAACAAGTGTTCATTGAGAACATCAAGGTCCTTATGAGTTCACGATACTCAGTAGGACGGGCCCAGCAACGTTGCTCCTCAACTTCTTGAAGTTGAGTTCCATGGACTTACAGTCCATCATACCAGAAAAATCATAATGTATTTTCCTTGAGAAAGGAAAATCTCGCCAGGTCTCTGCTAGACCTTCAGGCCTAGACATTAGTCCTAGGTCCTTCATCTCGAACTCAGCAGCGAGCTCCCTCTTGCACTGATGAATGAGAGGGTCAGCACCTGTCAGGAAGAGGTCATTCACATACAGCACCAGAATGAGAGGATTTCCCTTGACAACCTTGAAGTAAGGGTTCGGATCAGCATTACTTCGAGTGAAGCCCAGCTTCATCAAGTAGCTATCTATCCTCTTGTACCAATCTCAGGGTGCTTGTTTCAGCTCATAGAGGGCTTTCTTCATCCTGCAGACATGGGTGTCCCGATCCTGGACTTCTATCCCCAAAGGTTGCTTCACATATATCTCTTCCTTTATCACATCATGCAGAAAAATGCGGTCTTCACATCATCTGATGAAGACTCCATCCTTGCGTATCAGCAAGGGCTATAATAGATCGAATGGTGGTATCTCGAGCCACAGGTGCAAATATGTCATCATAGTCTATACCTTCCTTTCAGGCAACGAATCTTGCCTTGAACTTTTCAGCACTTCCAACAGATCCATACTTGATCATTTCGAGGTGACAACTGCTTTGTCCTATGGTCTTGGGACCACATCATAGCATCCTTCCAGATTGATGCTTTACGACTTTCTCAAAGGTATCCAAAGTCATATTGTACAAAAGTACTCATGGCAGCTAGATATCCTGTTATTAATATGGCTTCTTGGTTTTCCTTCGGAATTTCCCCCTCTGAAGCCATATGTCCCTGAGCCATGAGGATCTTCTTTCGTTGAACAAAGACATCCACTCAGGAGCATATACAGATATATCTCCCTCTTAATGTCAGCTTCTCTCGAGGGAGAAGACATCTGTTTTAAATGAGAGCATCCCAGACACCATTTTGGAATAGGGACCTGATCTCCCATAGTCAAAGCCATCCAACAAACTTTGCTGATCATGATTCATGATTCCAACCATGTGACTAAAAGCTGCATAAACTTCCCAGTTCACATTTTAAGTTTACCATAACGCTCCAATGTAGGACTGATATAGTCACATGCTGCTGCTACATAGGTGTGTATCTATGTCACTGACATACAGGGGGAACATAACAACAAGCCTCAGCTTGTGTTAGAAGTCCTTTCAGCCACTACCTGTTATTCTGTGAGTAGCTCCTTCAAACAGCCTTCTAAGACTGCAGCTTACAAAAAACAAGGGATCCAATCTACCTTGGTTTATCCTGCACT
Organism: Pinus albicaulis; assembly: GCA_034641835.2. Lineage (NCBI taxonomy): Eukaryota > Viridiplantae > Streptophyta > Pinopsida > Pinales > Pinaceae > Pinus > Pinus albicaulis. The sequence goes on along the minus strand of JAXQQM020093017.1, from coordinate 6,999 downwards.
TGAGGCATTGCACTTTGAGTTGCTTCCAGATCTGCCCATTTCTGGTTATTTCAGCAGACTGCTCCTAGGGCTGAAAAAAAAATTTGACCACTTCATAGAATTTCCGCAGGACTTCAGCAGCTAACCCTTAAAACTTCCAGCTTCAACATGGGTGTCTGTCTATGTCACTGTCATGATGACAGTGACATAGAATCACAGATTTAGAACTATCACGTTCATCACTGCTAGCTGAATGTGTTAGAAGTCCTTTCAGCCACTACCTGTTAATCTGTGAGTAGCTCCTTCAAACAACCTTCTAAGACTGCAGCTTACAAAAAACAAGGGATCCAATCTACCTTGGTTTATCCTGCACTTGAGGCTTTGCACCTTGAGTTGCATCCAGATCTGCCCATTTCTGGTTATTTCAGCAGACTGCTCCTAGTGCTGTAAAAATTTTTTTGACCACTATATAGAATTTCCCCAAGGACTTCAGCAGTCAACCCTTAAAACTTCTAGCTTCAACATCGGTGTCTGTCTATGTCACTGTCATGATGACAGTGACATAGAATTATAGATTTAGAACTATCACGTTCATCACTGCTAGCTGAATCTGCACTTCACTTACATCTCAAGGACTCTTGTCCTTGATGTACTAGGCAGGGTTCTCTTCCTCCTATATCCTGCAGAGGACTCCATTACTTCTGGCTTAACTGCTGTCAAGGTCCTCTGCTGCTTCACATATAAGCTGATCAATCTGCCTTCTTTCAATGGCAATGCTCCTCCAATGTCACTGATCAAGGCCTCGAATTCACCCTTTTATCCACGTATTTAAAAAAACAGCTCTGACCACGGAGGTTCCAAAAAAATCGATGTGATTCAAGCTATTATTCACTTGAACAGTGATGTCGTTATTGATCCTTAAATCTGCATAGATTATAAAGGCACTGGTCCAATTAAATGAGCCTTAGGTCAAAATTTTTTTTTTTTTTTTAATCACAGACTCGAGTTGCATAAATCTAAGATTATAGGTCTGCACAGGGCTGATCTTGAATTATCCCGTCACAAGGATCATAAGTACTACCCTCAACGGTATAATCACGGAGTGAACATGGGTAAGATTTTACCGCTATAACTTTCGCTGCGGACTTCTGGTTAGTAGTCACAATTTTCCAAGCTCCAAATTCAGCACCAGCACATGCATTTCTTTTATGCCCAGTTGCTCTTTCTAGAGAATCTCCACTGTGATAATCATCTCTAGTTCCCAACAGTTTGTGAGCCGTGCCCACAACAGATTCAGAATCCTTGTTTCTAAACAATACTTTCCAGACAGCTCCTCCACAGTTGAAGCTTATAAGATAGTGTCAATATCATTCTATAGCTTTTGAAGCTAGCTCCCTGAACGTGGAGATAATCGCTGATTCCTATCGAATCTGGAGTAGCAGTTAATTCAAATCCACAGTTTGTTACCCATGTAATTTAAGTGGCCCAGCATTCATGCCTCAACTGGAATCCGTGTCTCTGTCACTCTAGATGTGCAGAATTTGAAACAACGACAGGTTACGTTTTGCCCAGATTAGTTTGCAGTCTACAGCAATGAGATTCGTTTTAACACTTCACTAAAAAATCAATTTATGATAGGCTCAGCCATCAACGCACAGCAATGGACATGGTCCCCTCTGTTGCCAGAATTCAACCGAGGACTAGGAAAATGATTCCGACGCTGGGAATGTAGAACCCGTCCCTCTTTGACGTGATTTGTATGCACGGGCCTTCTTCCTCGAGCAAACAATTTCGATTAATGGAAAGAAGGTGATGGCTAGGCTTCGTTCAATGCGTCGACCTTCATAATTATATGAGTCAGCTCCCCCTTTTTTTTTTTTTTTTTTTTTTATAATCGAGCCTTTGACAAATGATCGTGCGACTCCTTTATATTAACACTGACTTAGCCTCTAATTTCGAAGCGTTGCTTCCTCAGGCCTGCTCCTCGGTTATGATTGATCAGCGTGTTGCTTCCACCTCTTTAGCGTCAACCTGATGCTCAGACTCAGAACACAGCCTCCCGGATTTAACTGTGACCACCTTCCATAACAGAAACCCCGCTCGTGTAATTTGAGCCACATTGGTGATCCGAAGATTTAAACGAGTTTGTTCTTCGAATGTTGGGCGAGGGTTTGTTCTTCGAGCAAGCTGTTTCGTCTGGCAGACCAAGCCCTCGAACACACCATTGATACCGAGAATGCCTCCGCACAAGACACGCTACAGGAGCGGCTTTCTCTGCTGCCTGTGGGATTCGAAATCCCGATCAACAACTCCGCAGAGGTTTCAGCTCCGTCTTTGTGATTCGAAATCCCGATCAACAACTCCGCAGAGATTTCAGCTCCGTCTTTGTGATTCGAAATCCCGATCAACAACTCCGCAGAGATTTCAGCTCCGTCTTTGTCCATTATAATTTAAACTAGGATCCAATACGATCAATAAAACACGTACCTCTGTCGATTGTTTTGAAACTGCTCCACCGCTTGAAACTAGGGCACCAGACAGTCCCTTTTTCAGCCATTATCTCCGCCCAGAATGCCCTTAAACACTGCGGCTATCCTTTAGGGAAGTGATCTCCCATCACGTTGTAATGAAAGGGCAGTTTCGGGCCCTAAGCATGAACTGTTCTATTATTTCTGATAGCGGCTCTTGAAACAGTCTGCGTTAGCCTATATAGAGGACTGTCCACCAAAAAACTTTAAAAACAAATCCTTACTGACTCGGCCAGGATTTCGCATTCAGTTTAATTTACTGCGTTTAATATATATGTTTCTTCAGCAATAGCGGATCTGTCATACCCCGGGAGCAGTCCTTTATTCTAGACGTCATGCCCTACAGAGATTAGGCCTTACGCTGTCTTAGGGTGGACTTTCTTCCACGTTATCTTGATTAGACTAGCTCACGCTGATCCAAAACACGGGCATTGTCTTCAACCTCAGCCTCTGATACCATGTTAGTTTTTGCTCACGTTCTATGCCATTTCAGATTAGGGCACAATACTGAAGAAGATAGAACATACTTAATAGATCGATAGACGACAAGCCAGAACAGAGATAGGAGAAGGTGACGTTACGGCGATCAGCAGGATGCTTCTACCAGCAAAGTCTTCAATAGGTCATTCAGCCAAGTGTGTCACACATAACCCCAGAACAATCCAAACAAAGAAAGTGCAGCTCCAACGCTATCCAGAGAGAGAATTCCTCCACATCGATGTGTGTCAAATGAGCTCCAAGTCTCTCCAATATATAGGAATCTTTGGGGGTGTGTGACACGTCCTTTAAGACATTTAAGTCAATATTTTATTCCAGGCCGACCCAGCACATAAGTGGAATAAATTCAAAGTACATGTTCTGCTCATCCGATCGAGATGATCTCTAGATCAATCTTACACCTCTCCGAAAGAGGAATCCAATAAAAATATTGCGATCGTCATCTGAGCAGCACAACCGGAGTTTGGACCTAGTTGTCCAATTTTAACATCAAGGAGATGCAGAGCCACTCGTGTGGGGACAATAGATTAGTCGAGATAAAGTTTCCAATTGCAATTGCAATAAATTCATGTGATTAGAGGAGGCAATGAATTTCCTGGGGCTTGCAAAGCTGGGTACCGTAGGGGTTCTTAGCCTAAAGCAAGACTCCTAGAAGGAGCTTCCATCTAGAGAGATTTAGTTCTGGCCAGAGGAAGATCATAAGAGATTAGCGCATCTATTGCAAAAGAGGTAAACTGATAGCAATGGAGCAATGGCGTTGAAGAGCCCGAGGCAAATCAAATTATGTGCAACAACATGATAGACAATGTTTACTCCGATTTACTTCATCACAATGATTTCCAGTGACAGGGAATTAGATCAATGTGAGATGTGAAGAAAGGAGGTGTAGCAGATGTCAAATATCAACAATGTGATCAATCCAACTATAAGATATAGAGAAGCATGATGAAGAGAACGCCTTCCTGGCTAGGAGGGAGTGTTATTTTATGGTAGCATCAGACAAGTGTTATATTCTCAGAAGATGCTAAGAAGTTAAAGAACACAGATCTCTAAACCCAAAGGTTTCATGACATAAACTGGGGAAGCATCTTAATTAAATTAATTTGTCATAGCCCGACGGATATGGAGGTATCTTCAGAAATTCCCAAGGCGAAATCCAGGCCATCTTCTACGGATCCATTGGTTGGGACACAAACAACTCTGCTGAGTTGGAAGGGCTATGGCAAGGTCTCAATTTAGCTCGCCTCTACAACTTCCTGCCCCTAATTGTGGAAGGTGATTCTCAAATTCTGATCAACATGGCAAATCAGTTGCTCCATGGAACCAGCTCAGACAAGGTAGCTACCAGTTGGAGATTAGCTTCCAGAATTGATGCTCTTAGCAATTGGGTAAAAGCAAACCAAGCTATCACTTTTACTCATACCAAGAGAGATGGAAACAGGGTCGCAGATCTCATGGCCAATTTAGGAGTTGATCGTCCGGACTTTCTCAAGCACGGCTCTATCCAGATCATAAATGATAGAAACTCTACTCAGGAATGCATCAAGCTGGTGCGAATGGATCAGACAATTCCGGATGCGGATGACATCTCGGGTTAAGAGGCCTCCAGGCCTGGTTCAAAAACCAAGGAGTTTCACCTGGGGTGGCCACATGGCCCCCTATGGTGTTATTAATGCCAAGTTCATTAATCCAAAGCGCTGGATAATAACTCCTCCTCGCCGTCATTTGATCCGTCCTGCTCGCCGCACCAGACTTCAAATGGAGCACCACTGCTCGCATTCTTCTGATTGCTTTGGCTCTGCTCACCGGCCTTTCTCACCTCTGCGCTCTCATTGCCCGGGCGGTTGTGCAATAGATGGGGCTCGCATAGCTACAGGTTGCAGGCGCTCTTTGCAATGTTGTCTGGATACGCTTCCCGGCCATCATTTCTCAAATAGTAACTTCTGCCCTGTTCTGTTCAATTCTCATACTTCTCCTGTTATTGTTGGTCAAATTAACTCTATTCCTGCAGCTCCTTCTGGTAACTGGTCTGATTCCTCTTGGAATTTCAGTATGCCCAGGCTCAGGCAAAGAATGTCTTGCAGAAAAGGGGCCTCTCGAGGCAGGTCCATGAGTGAACGACCCTCCAATTCTAATGTCGACCACTCCATGGAACATGCTGAAAGGCATCCCATCCCCCTTTATGTTGATCTTGCTGGCCGTCTCCATGAGAGCGTTGCCCCGGCGCCTCCTCAGCCCTCGTACCCGCCTCGTGCTCCTGCTCTGAATACTCTGTCTCCTCCCCCGCTTCAGGCTTCCGCCTCCCCTTCTCGCCCTGGCAGTCATTATCTAAGGCAATCAACGTAACACGCGGAGCTGCGTTTCGATTGCGCCTTCGATCGACCTTCCATTACTGCCCTCATCACGATTTCTCTCCGCGAAGAGACCACTCTCCCTCCTGTTCAGCCGCTTAACCCTGTGCACTCTCCTTCCAAGCCTCACTTCGAGCCCCCCTCTGGCCCTGCACCTGGTCCTAGCGCGCACCCCCTTGGAATTCCTCTTGCCTCTGTCCCTGCTCATCCGGGACAGGCGCACTTGCAGATGGAAGCTGGCCCGTCAGGTGAAGATGCTGACAAGAACGCTGAAGAGGATTCGGAAGAACACTATGGCTGCAGAATCGAGGAAGAGAATCCGGACTCTGACTAAATGCTCCAGGACCAATTCTCAGTATGATTTATGTGCTAGAATTTTTGATAAATTTCTGTTTTCAATGGTCACTCACAGCAGACAAAGCTGCATGTATTTTTTGGCTCTTTTTAGTTTTGTCAATCCGTATGTAAGTGACTCTGCACCGGTTTCCCAGTTCATGGGCGGTGGCAACTCTGATAAAAGAGCTGGTTTCCCGTTAATGGGCAGCTCTATAGCTAGACAGACAGTGGACATCAAGCCCGGTCTCAGGCTTCCTCAGCTGAGCCGTGGCAGTTTTGTACTTTTATGTTTATAATAGAAATAGCGCAATTTAGAAAAAAAATAAAAAATAATTTGTCATAATTAAATTATTTCTTAAACCTAACTTAAGAAAAGTGGTAGATTAAAATTAATTAATTAAGGATGTTCAAGATTGCTCTAGAGACTTCTATCGATGAATTCTAATGGGTCTTAGTCAATGATCGTGTTAAGAAATTATATGGACACAGAAAGCAATGAAACACATAAAATATGCGAAAAACACAAGCACACAAAACACATAAAACCATAGAGACACAGATATACGTGGTTCACCCAAGCTTGGGCTACGTCCACCCTAAACACCCACCCTTCCTTTCATTATCCAAAGCCAGAAAAAGAGGAGACACAACCTACATAACAAATCTCGTTGTAATATATTCTGTTATTTCTCACATTTCCTATATGTTTCTTGCTTTGAGAATACACATACAATACACAACACAGTAATACAATACCCTCATACATGCGAGGCTTTTTAGGCAAAAAACCCTAAACTAAACACAACTTCTACCGTTAGATCATCCGCCTAATGAACGGCCTAGATTGACTAGAATTTACTATACTTTTACAAGGAAATTTTACATCTATTTTTAGCTACGGGGGTGTTTCCCCCAAAACCCCCCCACTAGGGGGGGGCTCCATAAAGTCATAGCCACCCCCCTTGGACCCCCTAGGCAGTGTTTAATTTCGGACGGCGTCACCGCCCCATTAAGGTACAGGGGTCCAACGTTGTGATACAAAATAAACAAGATAATCCGGCTCCACACCCAACAATCTCCCACTTGGAGACTGATTGTAGCAACTCCACCATTGCATCATTTGTTGGATAATGACTTTCTCATCTTCATCATCATACTTGAATACCAATTGAAACTGAGCATATTCTTAGTTTCTCCTTGGTTACAACTTTTTTTAGCATATCTGCAAGATTCTGGCTAGTGTGTATCTTTTCCAGCTTCAACTATCCATCTTCCAATACCGACCGTATGAAATGGTACTTGAGTTG